>JAIUZE010066122.1:0-73611 GCA_022085475.1 Heliosperma pusillum
TTATACTAATGTTTAATATATTATTATTAATTATTATTATTTATAATATTATATTATACTTATCATATTTATTTTAATTACTATTTTTAATTTATTTATTACTATATTATATTATTATTAATAATTATATAAGTAATATTAATATTTTACTATTATTATTATTATATTATTATTATTTTACAATTTTATTACAATTTTATTTTTATATATCTTATTATATTATTGTTATATTATATTAGTATAATATTATTATTACTAATGATTAATATTATTATAATATATTATTATTGTATTATTATTGTCATAATCTTTTTATTAGTTCAGTTCAGATCAGTTCAGTTCAGTTCAGGTCAGGTCAATTAAGTTCAGTTCAGTTCAGCTCTAATAAGTTCAGTTCAGTTCAGTTCAGACGATTTCAGTCCAAAAGAACAGAGCCTAAAACTTCTCTCCTCTCTCCTCTCTCCTCTCTCTAATCTCCTTCAAATCTTCTCTTCTCTCCTTAGAGCACCCACAATAGAGAGGATAGTTTCATCCTCTTATTTTTTATCTCTCCTATTTTTTTGACACATCACTGTCCCTTTCATCCAACTCATTTCCTACTATCTACATTCTGTTCAAATCCTCCTCTTCTATTTTTCTCCCACAATAGAGAGGATCCTCTTATATTACTTTTATTAAAATTATTTTATTGTTAATATTATGAGTCACTTTTATTATAGTTTTTTGATGTTATATAGTTAAATAAAGCTAATTTTAAAAACAAACGGTCTTACTAAGTTACAATTAATAACTTATAAAATTCATTAAAAAAAATAGTTCAAATGAAAATACATGAAATTTAACATTAAATTGTGATACATATTTCTAATCTATATTCGAGCCTTGAAACATAGTCCACATATGCTCGACCAAATCGTTCTTCAAAGACATGTGTATTTGTTCGTCATGAAGTTCATCCCTTCTAGCCATGAAGTTGTGTAAATTTCTCTACGCGTACATTCCAGGGGTAACAGTAAATGACTCGGAAACATTGGAATATGATTCAACGTCATTTTGAAGTAGTCGTGAGTCTGTATAGTTTACATACCCATGTCGCTCATCTTCCACAATCATGTTGTGCATGATAATATATGCATCATTATTTTCCATAATATATCGATATTCCATGCTAAAGCCGGATGTCGTATAATTGCCCATCGAGCTTGTAGCACCCTAAATGTGCGCTCGACGTCTTTTCTAGCGCTCTCTTGACGTTTAGTGAACAACTTTTGTTTAGGGGTTTAGGAGCAGTTATGGCATCAATGAATGCCGCCCATTTAGGATAAATTCCATCAATCAAATAATATCTGGTATGGTAGGTATTTCCATTCACAACATACCTAACTTTTGGAGCTTGGCCATTTAGTACGTCATCGAATAGGGGGATCGTTAAAGTAAGTTGATATCATTATTTGACCCAGGTGTCCCAGAAAAGGCATGCCAGATCCAAAGGTCCCTAGATGCAACAACTTCCAAGATTATAGTGGCTGTTCGTGATCAATGCTGCCCATTAGGCCAGGAAAACCACGACGCTCCCCTTCGGAAAGGAGACGATGAACGTCTTCGGTTGTTGGCCTTCTTAAGTACTCATCCGAAAACTGAGATGATTCCTTCGACAAAATGTGAAAGACATTCCCTTATTGTAGTAGCGCCTAACTTAAGGTACTCAGTCAAGTTCACAGCCGAGGTGCCATAAGCTAACATTCGTAATGCCGCTGAAGACTTGAAGCACCTAGTCACCCCGGTCCATTCGGCTTCGGTTGGAAGTAATTGTCATTTGCACTTAAGGCATTGACAATACGCATAAAAACTTGTTGCCGCATCCGAAACCTGTCTAAACAGGTGTTCATTATAAATTGGTTGACTACTAAAGTAGTCCATAATCAATTGATCGTTTGCTGCTTCGCGATCCCTCGGTATAACAACCCGACCTTTCTTCCCATGTGTTGTTTCTTGAGCGGTTGTCGCAATATGAGATAGAATGCCTTCTTCTATCACCACTTGAATTAGAAGAACTTGAATCATAGTTAAAATTCATTTTGTTATTTAATAAGTAATCAAACTTTAAAGGGAAGGAATGACAATATAGATAAATAAAGTAAAATATGGAGTGTATATGTTTTTCACAAGTAACCAGCCACAATTTATAGACATTGTTTCTCCTGAGATTGAATGCATTGAGTTCAATGTTATATGTCAACGTACCATTGACATTTTGTGTTGGTACTTACATGAAATTTCAATGCTCTCCATTTTCAACCTTTTTAATGCTTTCGACAATTTCTATTAAGTCTATGAAAAATGCATATAATCAAAGATGACAATAAGTCTCTCTTAAAACGGATATATCCGTCTTAAGTTAAACAATAATCTCCCTTAAGACAGATATCTATGAAATTGATAGCTATTTGACCCGTCTTAAATTTAAGACGTAGAATGGCCGTCATAAACTTAAGATGGATAGTGGTTGTCTTAAACTTAAGATGAATAGTGTCCGTCTTAAAAGAGAATTTGGGTAAAGATGAACACCAAGCTGTAAGAATACAAATTGCTTTCATTGTTCAACCTTGGTAATCGTTTAAAATGGTCTACCAAGTTGATAAAAGATAAACACCAACAAAAGTGTAAGATTGATATCGATAAACAAATAGACTATTCTCTTATGAGACGGTCTCACGTAAACTAGTAAAAGGGAAAACATATGAGACGCTCTCGTATAATTGTTTGTCTCACAATCGCTTACAATTGATAGATGTTGTAGTAACAAAATCACTTAACTTAAGCTAGGAAAGACAAAACATGGAACAAGTAAAAAAATAAATGATATTAAAGCCATAGAAACTTGTAATAATACTAAAAATATCTATTCCTAAATTCCTCCTTGAGTTTCTTATACATTTCTCGTTCATCTTCGTCGAGAACGGGCTTAGCCATAACATATTTAAGAACTTGAATTTAGAATCCTCCTCTCTTTGTATTTTCTTTTCTTCTTTTCGCTCCCTTATTAGCTCAATCATCCGTTCTCCTAAGTCGTCTCTTTTCTGAGCAATTTCTAATTTCTTTAATGGATGCATGAAAAGTGTGAGGCTCATAAGAGAAGAACACGCAGCCTCCTTACCTTTTTTTGTTTGTTTTTTTAATACCCTCGGGTCGTTCCTCAGTCGATGTATCTGGTTCAGATCTCTTAGAGCTTCCACCACTTCTCGAGGGTAGTTGATTGCTCCAAGGTTGCCACTTTTTCTTCTTTTTCATCAATGCACACACATGCATTAAATTAAATTTATTACCGTTGAATAATTTACGAAAACTATCATGAGCGTCTTTCTCAACATCATCTTCGCTTTGTCCACTTTTTTGTTTCTTTGACACTTTGCATATATACCGGCCCATTTAGACACAGTCTTATTAATATGATCCCATCGATTTTGTAGAGATTTTAAAGACCTTATCTTTATTTCGCCGGGATTACTTTCTCGCGCTTCTTCAAAGTGTTGCATAATAGTATTCCATAATTTTTTAAATGTTTGATTAGTTCCATTCTCAACGTCTCCTCCGGCATTGATGTATTGATGTAGCTCGATACAAGCGCTACATCTTCTGGTATAGACCATGTAACCCTTGGTGACCTTTGGTTGACATTGACATTGTTTTTTGTTGGAAATAATTGAACCGCGACCTCCTCAATTTCTTCAAGATGACAAGCTTCCCTTATTTCCTCACTAGGAGTTGCGTTACTGCTGACATTTCCTCCCGGAGAGTGCTGAGCTTGTTCGCATACATGTTGAGATAAGGGAAAAACAAAATTTTGTTGTGAGGAGCCTAAATAGTTACGATTTGAATTAAATTGTTAGGAAATTGCGGGGGAATTATCCGAAACTTTATTCGGATATGGACTTTGTCGGTTGTTAAATATTTGTAACATAATTTGGAATTAGGGGTGATTAAGAAGAATTGGATCAAAAGGGATACTTGGATTAATTAGGAGTTTTGGGTTACTATTCCCATAATTTTGAATATTGTAATTCATAGTTAAGTAAACAAATTTTATTATTAATGCATGTGGATAATCAAGATAAAATGTGTACAAAAAATGATAAAAACAAACCTCATTTATAGGTCAAATTGTATAGGTATTAGTTAGTATTAATAAATTTAAGAACAATTTAATATTAATGTAGTAATTGAAAAAAAATCTCAACCACCAAATTAATGTCTTAGATGTCATAATTATATATTTATGACATTATGGTTGTCGCAATAGGTAACAACCACATATACATGTTTATACTTTGTACAACAATATCCATTGCACTGGAAAACATTATGCACAACATGCATTCGTTCATATATTGCCATTGACTTGTTAGTTGTTACCAATTCCCACATAGCATTCATTAACCAAAAGATGAACGTGCCAAAACAAACATGAATACACAATATTTTCCATCTTTTACGTAGAAAAAAAAAATTTAATATTATCCACATGGCAAATCAGTAGTAGCTAGTGGGCACAAGGTCCTATGTCTCGTTTCTTCTAAAAGTAGAGGATGCAACCATTTTCCTCTATGTAAGAGCATTCACAATAAAGAGAATGTTTTCATATTTTTATTTTTCTTCATTCCTTCTATGTATTTGACACCTCATTTTCTTTTTATCTATTTTATTTTCCACTATTTACATCTTCTTCTATTTTTCTCCTATATTTTCCCACAATAGAGATGAAGCATTTATCTTCCTCTTAAATTAAACATTACACTATAACAATCAATATAAAGAAAAAAATATAAGAAATTAGATATTATTGATTTGTTGAATGACAAGGGCCTATGAACACCTTCCTCTAAAAGTAGAGGAAATACTCTTTGTCCTCCTTCTAAGAGGACACCCCATATTAGCTCCACAATAGAGAGGACCTCCTCTTTGAGGAGAGAGAGTGCTAAGAAAAGGCTTCACCCTCTCTATTGTGGATGCTCTAAGAGGACATCCAAAATAGTTCCCACAATAGAGAGGATGTCAACATTGACCAAAAGCAAAAAATGACAAAAAAGCAAGAAATGACCAAAAGCTAGAAAAAAACTTACCGAGATGACAACTCAAATGAAGCAAGAAAGCTCCAAAACACCATTTATTAACAAAAAAACTACTCTTAAATCAATTAAAACCATCATTTAGGTTTGCTTACCGAATGATGAGGCGGGTGTACTGGCAGAAATTCCGGCATTTCGTTGCTGGGTCCTAAGATGAATCAAAAGATTAGGACTTTTTATCAAAGAATCAAAAGATTTGGAATAAAACAAAAATTACAAGTAGCAAGTATGCTAACCAGGAAGAAGTTGGAGTATTATTTAATTTCTTTTAATTTTAATTATAAGTATTTTGAAAAACTTAACATAATTAATGACACATATATTATATAATATCAATATCAATTATCATAGATGATATGATAAATAACGTAGGATCAAATTTTTACCAAGAATTCCAATCTTATTTTTCATATTACTTTGATAATTCTTATAAAATAAGATGCAATTTTTGGTAAAAATTTGATCTTACGTTATTTATCATATCATCTATGATAATTGATATTGATATTATATTATATAATATATGTGTCATTCTGTTAAGTTTTTCAAAATACTTGATAATTAAAATTAAAAGTAATTGAATAATCCTCCAACTTCTTCCCGGTTAGCATATTTGCTACTTGTAATTTTTGTTTTATTCCTAATCTTTTGATTCTTCGATAGATTCAGCCCCTATTCCGTCGATGACGATTTTCGTTTTATTGCTGCCAATGTCGATTGTCTTTCTATTGAGGGTTATGGCGTTACTTGCCGTTTTAGTGATGTCACTAACCAGCGTTTGTATCTTCCTCCTCGGTAAGGAAGTTAACCGGTTACACCGTTAGCTGAAGTTTCTTTCTATGTTAAAAGAGTCTTTACCAATTATTAATTGAGCTCGTTCATAAAGATGTTGATTTGCAAAGTTTCGGATCCGTTAAAATTCTGGAATCAATTTTAACAAATTGTAAATGAGGGGTGTTTCATATATTAACATTCTTGTATTGTGCAACTTGTAGTGATTAGGTAGTTGGTTCTATTCACAATTATGCAAATCCGGGTCCTCGTGCTGATAATAATCCTCCTCGGTAAGCAATTTTGGTTATTTTTGCCTTTTATTGTTATAATAATTTTGGATTACTGAGTGAATATTTTGCGGGAATATCCAACAAAGAACAGTGACATGGAAAAATATATCAGCATTTCTGGAAATTCAAATTCCGATTTACGAAACTTTGTTGAGAATTCTTTGATTTGCGAAATTATAGCGATTATGAGACCAAAAAGTGTGAAGAGGCAGGCTAATAGCTCCACATCATCTTCAACTTGAAGGATGGTTTGGGGGATATTTTGCGGGATGTTTAGGGGGGACCGAATCGGGCAGTGATAGACCGTGATGACATGTGGACGCCTGTCGCTATGAACCCATCGTGGTCGTGGTCGGGGTCGTCGTCCATACCTGCAACAATTAAATATCCCACAAGAGTTTCTAATCTATATATTCACTCAGTAATCCAAAATTATTATAACAATAAAAGGAAAAAAAAAAACCAAAATTGCTTACCGATGAGGATTATTAACATCACGAGGACCCGGATTTGCAGAATTGTTAACAGAACCAGCTACCTAATCACTACAAGTTGCACAATACAAGAACGTTTTTATATGAAACACCCCTCATTTACAATTTGTTAAAATTGATTCCAGAATTTTTGAACGGCAACGAAACTTTGCAAATCAACATCTTTATGAACGAGCTCAATTAATAATTGGTAATGACTCTTTTAACATAAAAAGAAACTTCAGCTAACGGTGTAACCAGTTAACTTTCTCACCGAAGAGGAAGATACAAACGCTGGTTAGTGGTAGCACTAAAACGACAAGTAACGCCAGAACCCTTACCAGAAAAACAATCGGCATTGGCAGCAATAAAACGAAAATCGTCATCGACGGAATAGGGGCTGAATCTATCGAAAAATCAAAAGATTAGTAATAAACAAAAATTACAAGTAGCAAATATGCTAACCAGGAAGAAGTTGGAGTATTATTCAATTACTTTTAATTATCAAGTATTTTGAAAAACTTAACAGAATGAAACATATATTATATAATATAATATCAATATCAATTATCATAGATGATATGATAAATAACGTAGGATCAAATTTTACCAAGAATTCCATCTTATCTTATAAAAATTAGCAAATTAATATAAAAAATAAGATGGAATTCTTGGTTAAGCTATTACCTTTTTAAGCTAGAATTTTCCCCAATGGTTCATGTAATTTACTTGTAGCTTAAGTTGACCCACTTAATAAACTCATCTATTTTTCTATTGGCTATATTCCTCATGTGGGTCCATTTAAGCAAGTAGCTCCATACCTCAAAATTTTTGTGGGTCCATTTGAGCAAAGCTAGTCTACTTGGACAACTCCAATGGTTGAGCTACTAGTTTGCAATTTTACAAAATTACAAGCAAGTTCATAAGCTAAACCATTGGAGATGCTCTTAGGAGAGGCAGAGGGAGTAACCCCTGCCTTTGAGCCTTGACCCCACCTCTGTCCTTGGAAAACTGTTCTCGTTTGTTGAATACATTACTGGTCTTGTTTGTTAAATACATTACCTTGATTCAATACCGCTAGTGGATGCCTTTCTGTATTAATCTTTACTTTGGTTACATACATTTGAAATTAAAAGAAATATATGCTTTTAGAAGTTGCTTGTTTGTGTTTCTTATTATCTGATTTAGGGAAACATGACAATGGAGATGTTGAATATGGTTGTTCGAGAGTAAAGATTGGGAGAGGTGAACATACGACAGTAAGGAATTTCTTATAATTTGTTCACTATGACCTTGGTTGGATACCGAAATGGAAGGGAAGGGGGAAAGAGGGAAGGGGGTGGAATGGTAGGTGAGAGTCTTTACTTGTACATTTTCATGTACTACTTGGTGCACCGCAACCTGGTGCGGTACCCTAGTGTACGAAGATAAGAGAGATATACGAGGACCCTTACTGTCAATATCAATGTAACGAAGACGCATTGAAAGGGTCTGACTTGAGGCCCGGGTGGTGTTGTCCTGTGTGCAAAGATGAACAACGCATCAAATGTGCAGATAAGAATGAAAAGGGCTCCAAAAGAGGAGCAATTGATAACTAAATAAAATAAGAAAGAGGAAGTAATTGATGCATTAAAATTGAAATCAAACGGGGAAATGAGATTGCGTTGATTACGTTCCATCCACACCTTCTTGTGCTATTCACTCACATTAGTCAGACATCCAAGCATGATAGTAGTCATATGTCTTACTGTGACAACCCTCGCGAATGCGGAAATATAAAACATACAAGTATGTGAATTATATAGCGGAAATATGAAGTTTTTAAAACTTTTATACATGCAAGAAGAAATATACGAGGAGTGTCAAATATTACAAACCAAGGTACGAAATAAACTACAACAAGAGACGAAGTCTCTCCAATTGTTAACAAAGTAAAAGTGATTAGAAAAACAAGCTAATAACGTCTATAGGTGTCTCATCCAGGGACAACGCCTGCTAGCTCACACCCGAACCCAAAATATCATAGCAAGAAGCCAACCAATCAAGCAACCTGTTCATCCATGAAAAACATGAACGCCACAGTCAGTGGGGAGTAACTCCGGGTTCTCCCAGCCATATCACATTAAACGTACATAGAAGGAAATACAAAAGTAGAGCATGAATACATATAGATATACATGTGAGATACGATAAGGATAGATAGGAAATTCAATATTTAAAGATAAGAGCATAAGAAGTACAAGTCCGAATCCATCATGTTATACAAAGACTCGGGGAAGACACTCTTAGGCAACCGAATACGCTCACTAGGGCTTGCATCTCACCGTTAGCGGTATAAGTTTGATAAGATTGAGACTCGGCAAACAAACCATGCCAAGTCATGCGATGATCACAATAAATCCATCATATTATCATCCATTCAAACGAACCAATACATTGACGATGCCAAGTCATGCAATGACCATGAATAATCAATCATGAAATCACGCATTCAAAGACAACGACACAAAGACGACATCTCTCACGGTAAATGAAACGCACTAGCACCGTGTACATGGCAAGTATGATTAAAAGGCATCCACGAGATCACATTTCCCTGAACGCATACACGATCACATTTCGTATATGTAGGACTAATTTCCTCCTGGTAGGAACGATAATAAAACGGCTCCCAATCTAAACCTGGCCAGATTCTCGGAATCACATTTTCCGATTTGACATGCGATAAACGTTTCGCATCCAAGACTCGGTCAATCATAGACGCCGAGTACCCCAAATTCGGTAGATCAATTCACCAAAGAGGCGGAAAAGAGCACAAGCCTCATAACAAGCGGTACGCTACATGCAAATAACACCACCTCGCAAGTACACAACATTTGACGGCCGGGTCGATCAACGCAAAGCGTTCGCCTCCCACACGTCTCGTCGTAGGCCCACTAACACTGCAATTACGGCTAGGATATCCCTCCCCGTTCCGAATTCAGCCTTACGAACGTAGGAGGTATCGCGGGAATGAGAGTACCAAGCACAAGACAAAATAGTGCTCAAACCGTATCATTTGTAAAAACCGACTCAAAGTGGGAACATACCAAAAACCGTCACAAACATGAGAATAGGGAATCATATAAGTTTAAATATGATAAACATGAGTCAATACATGATACATAAGCATTAGAACAAGTTTATGAAGCATAATGAATAAAACATAGATCACCTCTCCAAAACAACGTTGTTTGGAAACCAACGAAAACAAGGGTCCACTTCAAACGGTCATAACTAGAGTTCTAGAAATGCAAATGCAGAAATTCCAAATGGAGGTGATAGCTTATCCTCTTACGGTTCCAACGGGATGTCACAAGCCCAAAAAAAGCAAGTAACGAAGGAGATATGATCATTTTACGAAAAGGGGTCAGTGCAGTGAAACCGCACCAGTCACGACCGTGACTTGTATTTCACGCCCGTGAAACTCTCTGTTACGCCAATGGTAAAGATCACCCACTATTTCATCGCCCGTACTTGGTCTCCGACCGTTGACTTTGGTCAGACAGACTCCAATTGTTCTAAAGTCAACCATCATCAACTATTATTATAAATCATCACTTCTCATATCAATTCTCATATCAATTCTCAACAAACAACAAGTATCATCATCAACAATCATCAACTAACAACAATCATCATCAATAACATGAATCCTAAGCTTTCTAATCGTATTCTAAATACGAATTCTAACATAGAAGCATGTAAAACACGTAAATGATATCGAGTAACCATTCACCGTTACCTTTACGCGTCTTCAATCGATTTATAAGCCTTCCTAGTCTCCACTTAAACAAAGACGACCAAAAGATGAATATAATTCACCTTTGAGAAAGACGGATAAATTGAAAAGCGAGAAAGACGGTAATTTTATTACCAATACGAATAGAGGAAGCTAAGAGGGGAAGAATAAGACGAACTTACGTGAATTTGAGCGAGAAACGAAAGAGTAGCGACGAATCTAAGATTGGAAGATTATGGAAGCTAGGTTTTGGGTTTCTTGGTGATGAAGAAGGTGATGTTTGAGTTGTGTATGAAAAATAGGTTAAAGAGGTAGTATGAGATATGTAAATGGAAAAGTCAAGAAAAAGTCAAAGTCGCCTTAAGACAGGATTCACATGGAATCTCGCGGAAATTCCAAATACGAACTCGGAAATTCTAAATTCGACTCGGAAAATTAAATTCTAAATTAAAACTAAATTTCGCTGAAAAGTATCCGTAAAATATTTTTACTAGAAAAAATAGGGTACATTTGCGGGTGTTACACTTGCGCTGACATTGCTGGCTCAACCCTTCTAATTGAGTACTGAGTAAGGCCACATGAGTATAATAATAGATTTAAGAATTCACGTAACCCATACAATAATCCTTTAATGTTGATGTTCATTTACCAAAGGTTTGAGCGATAAGATGTACCTTGAATTAACGACCTGCACATATCTTCGCTGCTAATGTCCTATCTTTTCACTCTCCATGCATTTCACCTATACAATAATCCTTGAATTTATCGATAATTACACGAAATCAAATCACAAAACCCAACCAATAATCAAGAAACTAAACATCCAAACTCCAAAGTATTTCACATGTAATTTCAAATCAAAAATCAATGATAGAAATCCAGTAAGTAAAAAGATAAAACATAAACCCATAAATTGATATGCTAAATGCCACAACATAATCCTTTAAACTTAAATAAAATATTCAACCATTTGTTTCATCAGAATATAAGTATATAAATTAATAAAACACACCTATTCATCTGAGAGGTATTCACCGTCAATTGTTAATCATCCTGTTCATAGCAACATAATTGTAAAACGCACATAAGATGAAAATAAAATAACTAAAAAGCAAAAGGACTAAATAGACCAACAAAAGCTCTAAACGAAAGAAACAAAAATAAGACTCGATTAATGAAAAATAAAACGGAATTGAAAGTGATTATGGATACCCAAAACCTAACTCCATAATTAAAATCAGCGGTACAAAACAATTGCAATTACATGAGCAAAGACCCCAAAAAACGAACACACCAACATTAGAATCAGCAGGGTATCCTCATACCTGAAAAATCTGTATAACGGCACCACATCTCAATTAGTTCAGCGATACAAGTTTAAAAATCGGTAGGGTAGTGTAAAATAGGGATGAGTGGTAGGTTTGAGCAGAGATACTATTAGCATGTATCATGTTGGTTGCGACTGGGGCATTTCGTTTTACGCTTGCATTTCTAGATAGCTATCTTGTTTCCGGTAGGTGTTTACATAGCGGCTTTCCTATACTCAGTCACTTTTTGAAGCTATATTTAGTATGAGTTGGGTTATTCTGAACATGAATAAATTTGCGAGTATTTGATAAAACTCAAATCATTCGATAACCATAGTACCACCATTAAGTTGCTAACATAGTTTAGTACATCAAGCTGCTAACATAGATTTGTACATCAAGCTGCTAACATGGATTGTGCATCAAGTTGTTAACAGGTTGCTTTTCTGAGCAATTGCCAAAACACTAACCTTCCGATGTAATAAGACGTCCTATGCTCTGTGTATATTAACACCCAAAATATAACTGCAAAAATAATCAATTGGCAAATGTTAGCATAAATTCTTGTTTGAATTCTCATTAATTTC
Organism: Heliosperma pusillum; assembly: GCA_022085475.1. Classification (NCBI taxonomy): domain Eukaryota; kingdom Viridiplantae; phylum Streptophyta; class Magnoliopsida; order Caryophyllales; family Caryophyllaceae; genus Heliosperma; species Heliosperma pusillum. The sequence continues at coordinate 12,339 of JAIUZE010066122.1, forward strand.
TTTGAAAAGACCAACCACTTAATAGTGCATCAAGTTACATAACGACAAAATATTCAACAAACAATAACAACTCAACCTCAATATAAAATATTGGAGTTCCTTTTCACATTTTAATCAACCGGAGTTTAACCTACTATTGATCACATATCAAAGAACTTCACGGAATGTCAAGAGAGGAATCTTATGTCTTATTCATAAGCACGCAACAATTAGGAAAATAACGCAAATGATTGCATAATTTTCTTAAATCACTCATCTTTTACTATTCTGCTACAATTTTCTAAATAACTTCATAAGTTGATCACAACCTCCTGCCATCTTAAAACTATTATGCTTTGAATGAATTTAGTTATCAATCTTAGCGATGCCAAGTTATCATGTAATTTCCATCCAATAATCCTATTAACTTGAATGATAATCAAGATTATCTACTAACTTCCATCCAATAATCAAGTTATCATGTAATAATAAGTGTCTTCCAATTTTCAAATGATAGGGGAATGAAGGATAGTCTCATTTGGAAACATGCTTTGTGAGGATACTTAACAAAATATGAAGACTTGTTACACTCATTGCACACACTTTGAGTGACAAAAGTGAAATCGTACAACTAAAAAAGGGTCGATTTGTGTCGACGCAATCCTTGCACAATAACCTATAAAAGCATGACATCTATCTCCTCTCCCTCGCCCTCGTTAGTTATCAATCATGAACAAGTAAAAACATGGACGATTATCATGCTTTCAAAAATGATAATCATTGTGGCTACTTCTTTATCTCTCATTCAACTCTCAAGCTAACAAGGATGCAAGATTTGAGACCATTTTTATTTATTCATCCCAATTGATTTTGATTATTCCTTTATTTTAATTAGAGTAATTGTATTGATTTTTGATTGTCGATTCAACCAAGTTGTTATCCTTACTCTTTCATTTGCTAGAGACTATTTGTATGCCGATTCATTGTAGTAACTCGTGATATGACAATAATTTATATGAAAATCATTGTTATTCTTTTGCTCGTCCATATTTCAAATTTCAATTGCTAGTATTATAGAATTCGACCTTGATTATACATATTCATATTTGGGTGATTCTATTAGTATTTGTTAATTGTAAGGGAAATTTAGTTGGAACTGGTATTTAAAATTGGTCAATGATATAATTGACATTGTTTTTTTTGGCGCGGGTTGAGAGTTGAAAATTCTTTTTATTATCGATTTGCTTAGGTTTTCATTTAACGCCATTAGTAATAGATCCAATCACAAGAAAATTCCCACACCCTTGATGACACTTTATTTTACGTATTTTAAACTCACACTAGTTTTAAGCCCGTGCAAAATTGCACGGGGATGTTTTTATGAAAAATAGTAAATATATTATTAACAAAACATACATAATATAATTGGGGGAAATTTATGAAATTAGTCAATATATTTTATAAACAATAATTATTATGTAAGGCGGTTTACACTAAGTTCATGTAAAATGACTTTACAATTTTACTTATTGAGAGACTAAATATAAACTGATGGGAAAATGATACAAATAGTAATAAAAGGTGTACGTATACTATTAAATTGGATACTAATAGAAAAATGGTTACAATATATGATAAAATATGTATCAAACAAAAGAGACATTGTGAGTTACAATCAATATCAGAAATTGTACGAAAGTTATATGAAGGGGTATGACAAAATGGTTTCTCTATAACTTAGTGAGCATAAAGTCTCCTTTAAGACGGGTTGACCCGTCTTAAACTTAAGACATGTCAAACCCCTCTCACAAAGAGCAAGTGGGGGGACAAATGTGATACAAATATTGTACTCAATATAAAAATAGAAAACAAAGAAATAATACTCCCGGAAATAAATTGATAGGAATATCGACTTTGTACATTTTTTCTCATCTTTAATATTAATCACTCAATAATAAACCCTTGATAAGATAATGTCAAAATATTGTATTAATTTTTGTCTAGACTATTTATTATACAATAGAAAATCTCAATGAAGATGGGTCGGGTTGCCTCTCACAAAAAGCAAGTGAGAGTGCAAGTAAAAAACCAAGCGGGTTCCCATTTTGCCTTCCCAGTTGTTTCTTTGAAAGGAACAACCCGACCTATTTTCATTAAAGACGGAGTTAATACGACTCACTAGATATACATTTACACAAATGGGCCGAACATGCCATTTACCTTTCTCTTGCAAATACCCACAAAGACACAAACTCATTAAAATAAAACCCTTGAATTCCCTCCCCAACCCACCGTCTCTCTCTCTCACCTCTCTCTCTCTCTCTCTCTCTCTCTCTCTCTCTCTCTGTAATCTGTACTGTACTATTGCTACTCTAATCAGTACACTCTTATCAGCACATAAATCATCTTTTATCTGTTCTCAAATGAACCCACTGTCTGGCCATCTATGTTTATATACCCACCCGTATCTCTCATACATATCCATTCATTATATTATCATATTCATTATTAAAACAAAACAAATCGAATAATCTGATATGCAAAAGAAAAGAAGGGTTTGTGTTTGCATGTATCAAAGGATGAATTTTTGGTCAGTGCTAATTATTTTCGATTTAGTTTTACAAATTTTTTTAGTATAAGATCTATATCAAAACATTACTACTTTATTGTACAGCTTTTCTACCTAATTTACGTTTGATAAATCAAGTTCCTTGAAAAAAGAACCGTGATTTGTTGGAGTAATATCTTAATTTGGTATATTAAAACCCAAATTATATAGGGTCAAGGTTTTAAAATTTTTAATAGTTAAAAAGTGAGAATAAAATATACTTCGTAATAGTACAATATAATACCGTAGAAATTATTTTACTTAATAGTTATATTGGATTATTGTCTTTATTTTTAATTTTGTTGATGTTTTGCCTATTTAATGGGCATATGGCTGATGATTAACAATATATATTTTTTTCTAATACTTTGATTCCTGGTAAATAAATATGGATATATGATTAGTAAAAGTTAGTAATAAACCATTTAAAATTCTGCATTTTGCAAATAATTCATGTATTTAATAGTGGGGTATACGTGGGGCCCACTGTATTAATTCATTGGTATGCTGACGTGGGTGCAGGAGAAGGCTTTAAATGTTTTGCTTTTAATAACAGTAGGATTTGATCCCTTATTCGATCTATTTAATAACTCTTTAACGTTATTTCCTTATTTTTGTCTTTAAATAACAAATTATCCCATTAGTTTTAAATAGTGTAGTTATATACTGTATTATTTTTTAATGTTAGTACTGTTTTTCGATGTGTTACTTATAGGTACCAAGATGAGCGGGGAAGTGAGTGATGAGACGGGATAAGACATAGTCAAATTGAAGAAACCAAGGAGCCGTGCGCTATTGACTATGCGGTTAGAGGTGGCAATCGGGTCAATCAGGTCGGTTACGGGTCGGGTTCAGGCAGTTCGGGTCATGTCGGGCTCGGGTTTGGTTGGGTCAAGTTGCTTCTTCAGGTTGAGTCGGGTTCGGGTTGGGTTGCTTACGGATCAGGTTAATCGGGTCAATAACTACAACAGGTCGGTTCAGTTTCGGATCGGTTGACCAATGAGTCGGGATATATCAGGTCAATATGCTTGATCAGGTCGAGACCGGTTTGGTTTCGGGTTACTGATGAGTCGAGTATTTTATATTGTCGTCTTAAATTTGAAAATGTATCGGGTCAATGGTCGGGTCGTTATGTTAAAAGATCACTTTTGAACTTATTAATTATAATATTGGTTTAGAGGAACTCGATACAAAAGATATTTGTAAAATATAAGAGTATAACACTATAAAAGTTATTAATGGTTGTATAATTTCATTGAACACTTATGTTGCTCGACCTCGGTTATAAGTATATGACATGAGTGTCTATCCAGTGTCGGATTCGCCTATATTATAGACAAAAAATAATGTTTTTGGTCTAAATTATTAATCAGTTGTTTATGTAGTTCATAGTTTTGAACATTTGACATATGAAGTATGGCGGCAAGGAACTAAATGAATTACCTATGAAATAGATTTTATTTATTATCTTGACGGTGATCCTACGTATTTAATTTTGAATAGGCTCTATTAGAATGGTGTATTTGAGGTTTGGATTTTAAGATCATAATTAATAACCGTGGTCGGATTGTATGTTCATAACTCATAACTCTTTCTTCCCTTTATTGTTTTCAATGGAGCCAAAACTAAACACTCTTTTTCTCACAAATCGTTAATTTAAAATTTTCTACATATATCACTTGCAATATAATTATTAATAAGTTTAACTAGGAATATAGCGTACTAAATTTACAATTGACTATTTATTTTAAGATTACATTTTGTTTTGAAAAATAAAATGAGCGATAATTTTTTATATCAAATTTATTAACAAAAAAAACAAACTATAAAGGAATTTAGATTCTTAAAAAAGATTATTTGGCTATGAGTCGGGTCGAGTTTAATCGGGTTAAAACAGGTTGCATGTCGGTTCAGTTCGATTTGGGTCAGGTCGGGTTTGTGGGTGAATTGGGTTTCGGGTCGGGTCGGGTCGAGTCACAAGTCGGTTCGGGTCATATCATTTCAGGTTCTATCGGTTTATCGGTTAACCTTCGGGTCGGTTCAGGTCGGTTTCAGGTCAGCAAATTTACGGGTTCTATCAGGTCGGTTTTCGGATAAGTCAGGTCGGTTCTTCGGGTCGGGTCACCTTTTGCCAGCTCTATATGCGGTGCAAAATGGGCCGTGCGTAACCGAGGCAGAGAGGAAAGTACCGTGCAGAACTACCTAAGCCGTGCGGAGTAGGGGTGAGCAAAACCGTATATCCGATACGGTTTATCCGGTTTTAAAAATCTCAATTTTGAGTATCCTTATCCGATACGGATTTTCCGTATATCCGGAAACCGTATATCCGGAAACCGTATATCCGGTTTTTCCGTATATCCGCAAACTGTACATCCGGTATCCGGTTTTTCATTTAACTATGTAAAATTTTATGTCTTATTTTTATTTTTTTTGTGATTTTATGATTTTTCTTAATAAGTTAAAAGAGTATCACATATTATAAGAATAAATAACTTAAAAATGTATAAAAGTAATAAGATTGAGTTACGGATATACTCGACGTTTAGTGGTTTTATGATTTTATTTTTATATTTTATATTAAAAATAGGAACCGTATCAGAAACCGTATATCCGGTTTCAAATTTTGCCGATACGTATCCGATACGGTTTTTTATAAACCGTATCGTATATACGGAAATTCGTATCGGATATACGAAAACCCGTATAATTGAAAACCGTATATCGTATCGGATATGTATAATAAAACTGTATCGTATATTTTTGCTCAGATCTAGTGCGGAGCATCGTTTTGTCGCTTTATCCCTTTATACAGTATGCTCGTGTTTGGGCAGTGAGTTGATATTAGAATATAAAAAAAAGGGGTTGGGCCCACTACTTACTTTAGTCGAGAAGTTGCTGAAGAAAGGCTTTGCCTTGACTTTTTGTGTTGTTTCTTATTTTTTTTTACGACGGATCGACCCGTTGCAAGCTTGTAACGGGTCAAATTCCCCTCACAAAGAACAAGTGGAGTGCAAATGGAGTCCCCCACTTGCCTTGCCACTTACAACGGGTCAAATCTCCCTCACAAACAATAAGTCTTGCTTGTGACGGGGCGACTTCTCGTTTAAAGTAAGTAGTGTGCCCAACCCCTTTTTTTTTATATTCTAATTTAAATTAACATTAGGCTTATGTTAGAACCCGGGAGGGAGAACCCAAGTACGGTGCCTTAATTGTCGATTTGAACTTTACCTTTGGAAAAGAGATTGGGATGACCGGGAAGATAACGTGGATTTATTGACCTTAACCTTTGTCGGGGTACATGATAATGGGTCCATTTTAGTGGACCTTGGCTTAGGATAAGGGATTCCGACTCACGAACCCTGGAAGGAGGTGATCGGGATAGCTACCGTCCTAACGCGAACCCGGGAGGGAGGTGTTAGGCGACCTAGAGGCGTTTTCCCCTAAACAACGCCTTAATGACTTGTTGTGGGATTCATGAGAGTAAATAAGGCGTGTTAGTGGAGAAAATCGGACTCTAGACTTTTCTTAATTGCTTAATCCGCTTTTTGTATAACTTTTTAATTAGTTATTTTAGTAGACTTAACTAGTCATTAGTTTAGTTAGTTAGTTTATTATTAACTCTCTTCATGATTTGCGTAGCTAACTTGTAATTTGAGACAAATTTGTATTCAATCTTTCATCTCCTTGTGGATTCGACCTCGATTACCGCTACTACATTAGTTACTTGAGTTATTTTGTTTTGATCGGGGGAAGTAGATTTAGTTAGTTATTAGTTTAGACATTAGCTTAATTTCTACCACTTCATGATTTGCGTAGCTAACATGTAATTTGAGACGAATTTGTATTCAATCCTTCATCTCCTTGTAAATTCAACCTCGATTACCGCTACTACATTAGTTAGCTAGCTGAGTTAATTTGTGACAATATACGGCACTTGTTAACAAACCTTCTTGGATCCGATCCTTAACTTATCGGGTAAAACTACATTTTACTTGTGAATCAAGGCTATTATAAATATTTGGAGGCTCACGACAACCCTAGCCACCATTCCTTAATTGACATCTTAACAAATGCCTTAATTCAGGAAAAAGATTTTTTCGATGATTTACTTTTTAGGTCGAATTTACTCAGTGAGTATTCTACTTTAATTCATCTTTTTTAAAATTATGAATAAAAGATATGATATTGGTAAAACAAAGTAAGTGCATGTGACATTTTGAAATTGGTTTTTCTAATGGTGGCTACCAAAATTTATTTATTTTCTATTTATTTTTTAACAGGGAGTTATAAATACAATTATAATGCTAATGGAATTTATACCTAGGTTATGAGCAACACATTTGATGATTTTACCAAATATGTTAAGGTTACACCTCCATCGATATTTATTTTGATAATAATATGTCTTCTCATAATCTCATCACTTCGTTTAAGTCGTTGTTTAAGTCTAATTTAGTTGGAAATAATGTATAGTTCTACTTCTACAATACGTGAGTATTCATCTTATAGATATATGGTGACTTTCTTAGAGCATCTCCAATGGTTATATACAAGGATCTGCTTGCAATTTTGTATAATTTTCAAGCAGGTTGCTAACCATTGGAGACAGAAAAATACAACCTGCTTGAAAGCTACACCTGTTCTACCAAGCTACATGCTTGATTTCAATTAGCTTGCTTTTTATTGGTTGATTATGTACAGTCGGCCCATTCAAGCTACAAGAAGTATGTAGCTCACCATTGTTGGGGTATGTAGCTTAAAAGCAATGTTGCTAGAAATATATATGTGGCGAGTCAAGTTACAAATAAAAATGACTCACCATTAAAGATGCTCTTAGGTGGCCAAATAACATTAGGATTTAGCGGCATGTTTTGAATGATAAAACAGTTACATAGTATGTCTTTTTAAAATTACATGAAATCAATTGAACAGATAAATTGAAAACGATAGAATTTTTATTGTATAATACATTTGGCCATTTGCTATAGATGTAGGAAACATGGAGTAATATTAAGGTCAAAATAATTATGGTATGTTGAGTGTTGACTATTATTGATCACAACAATGGGAACGATGAACTTGAGATGAAGATAAATTACGAGTATTACTCATCATATGTTAGCGAATTTTGATCTTGTAGGAATTATATTTACCAGGATCCCATGAACATTTAGAAAATAGAACAAGAGGATCAATGGTAGATATTATAGGATGTGTTACTATAAGCTTACTCAGTCGAGATTTGTAAGGTTATTAGTAATGGTATTATGAGTCGATGATCAATGTTAAAAACTCACCAATTGAGTTGTCATATGACATACATTTGTTACTAACTAATTGATGTAGTTGAGGAGCTTAGTTACAGGGCCGTCGAACAGGGCGTTTAACCTGTTCTAAGAACCGGGGCCCCAAGAAAGAGGCCCAATATATAAAATTTGATGCACTTGTATTTAGTGTAGAATTTATGTTGTATTGGTTAAGTAGTCATTATTTAACACAGGTAACCAAGGATCGAAACCCACGGCTGGCTTTTCTTTCCCTTTTACTCCAATTTTTTGTACAAGTGGGCCCAAGTGTGATTAATGCATTGTGAATTTGTGCTCATTCTATGAGTAAATTAATAATTACACTCTTAATCTATAAAATGGTTTATAAAAGAATGTAATTATTAATTTACTCTTAATCTATATTATTTACGAAGTATGGGTTCTTAATTCTTAACCCATGAGGCCATGATGCGCAACTTCTTAGATAGCTTTTACTAGTTTATGAAATAGAAGATTTAAAATATAATTATCAAATGTAAAATAATCAATTTATGAGAGATGTATTACCGTTTGAGTTAAAATTGTTGGAAGTATTGCTTCAAAAAGAAGTTTCTGTTTCCCACATGGAAAAAATAACCTTTGTATTTATGGTTTATAAGTATGATACACTACCTAGCTAGCACGAAAATGGACACGACACGGACACGACACAGACACGTGATACGACATCTCGTGAAATTTAGGACACGGGACACGACATTTAAATTTAATAAAAAATATATTTTATAGTTATAAATAATGTACGATTTTATTTTTATATTGCTATTTGATATTAAATGTAGGTAATTGAAGGTAAAATTTGACTTTGATTATAATTTATTCTCATTTCTCACTCAAATCATCTTCTAATCAATCTCTTTTAGTCTTTGAACCTCTCATTACTTACTTATAGGTGTCCGTGTGTCCGACACGGGACGACTGATTAGGAGGAGTGTCCGTGCTACCTAGTACACTACTAGATGAATAGTAATGGAGGGACTCCATTGCCACACGCGCGCGCGCCACGTCGGGCCGGACTCTGGTAGAGCACCTACGGTGCGGGCCAACGACCTATTTTTGGAGGTTGACTCTGTCACTTATTCTCCTTTCTTTTGTGCGTTTTTCAAGACTGATTACACAGTCTTCTGTTTATTTTTTTCGTAGTCCTCAATCTGAGTCTTTGTCATACTCCTCAGACTCAGAAGTCGTGTATCCTTGGAGGTTGGTTGCTAAGAGTCCGTGTGTATTGAGCGGGGCAAATTCAACTTTAGGGCAGTGATCGTCATCACGCCACGACATTCCTTTCCTCCTTGTAAGATCTTTCTTGTTCATTGTTTAGCTGAATAGTCATACCGCTTACAGTCTAAAGTTGAATTTTTTTTTAAATTTTTTTTTAGGCGATATGACTACTCCGGTTTCTGTTGCTTCTTTTAATCCTACCCTTATGCCTACTGTTTTTATTCCCGACGTGTCAAAATTGGATTTATTTGATGGGAAAAATTATAGGCTATGGTCGGATAAAATTGATTTCCTTTTAAGTCAGTTAGGGGTCGATTATACCTTAACTAAATCTGAAGCACCAGAAAACAGTGAACGAGATTTTGCTAAGGATAATAAAACTTGTCGTGGTCTTCTTCTGCATTATATGTGTGAACCTCTGTTTATGATTTATAGTAAGCTTGAGACTGCAAAAGACATATGGAGCGCTCTAAAAACTAAGTACGGAACCGATGATTTTGGCACCAAGAAATATGCTTGCAATAAATGGTTGAATTTCCGTATAACTGACGATAAACCTGTTTTAGATCAAGTTCATGAATATGAAACTTTATGTGTTGATATTATTTCAGAAGGTATGAAATTTTGTGAAATTTTTCAAGCTAATTGTCTGCTAGAGAAACTTCCATCATCTTGGCAGAACTATGTGCACTCAATGAAACATAAACAGAAAGATTTTACTCTTCTTGAGCTTGTGTCTCACATAAAGATCGAAAAACAAAACCGCATTCAGTCGAAAGGGAAACAAGTTGATAATTCCTCTTCTAATGCTAACCTCGTTGAATCCAAGAATCAAAACAAGGGTCCTAGGCGCCACAACAATCACAAGGCCTCTAACCAGATCCATGGTATACAAAACCATACAAATTTCAAACCAAAAAGATCATTCAAAGGAGAATGTTTCACCTGTGGAGAAACATGCCACTCCGCCAGATACTGTCCAAAGGGGTCAAATGACAAGACAAGGAACAAACCTCAAGCACATTTCACTGAAACCGATGAAGTTATTGCAGCCGTCGTTTCCGAGGTAAATCTGGTAAGCAACTCAACCGAATGGATTCTAGATACAGGAGCTACTAGCCACATTTGCTCTGACAAGGAAGCATTCAAAGAATACACTCCTGAAACCAATGGACAATGCGTGTTCATGGGAAACTCGAGCACCACGGGCGTCATTGGCAAAGGTAAAGTGCAACTAAAATTAACTTTCGTTAAAGTCCTTGAACTTAACAATGTACTTCATGTTCCCGAAATACGTCGGAATCTCATTTCAGGCTCTCTTCTTAATAAAGCAGGTATTAAACTTTCTTTTGAATCTGACAAACTTGTACTCACTAGGAATAACAAATTTGTCGGAAAAGGTTTTTGTAATAATGGCTTGTTTGTGCTGGACGTGGTAACTATTAATAAAAATTCTCAAGCTTCTGTTTATATTGCCGAGTCCATTTCTTTCTGGCATGCTAGACTAGGTCATGTTAATGTCGATTCAATTAAAAAATTAAAACATCTTGACCTTATACATGGATACAGTAATACTCTTTTTGACAAATGTGAAGTCTGTGTACAGGCTAAACATCCCACAACACCTTTCAATAAGCAAGTGAATCGTGCCTCAACACTTCTCAAATTAATTCACATTGATTTGGGATACTTCAGAAACTCTATGAGTAGAGGAGGTAAGCGTTACTACATAACTTTTATAGATGATTTTTCCAGATATACGAAAGTATATTTGCTAAGCTCCAAAGATGAAGCTGAACAGAAATTTTTGATTTATAAAACCGAAGTTGAGAATCAATTAGGCTTAAAAATAAAACGAGTTAGGTCTGACAGAGGCGGTGAATATGATTATCCCCTTAAGAAATTTGTGAGGAAAATGGCATAATTCATGAATTCACCGCCCCTTTCACCCCTCAACAGAACGGAATAGCTGAAAGGAAAAACAGAACTATAAAAGATATGATGAATGCTATGCTTATTAGTTCTGGTATGCCTACTAACATGTGGGGCGAAGCCATTCTTTCTGCTTGTTATGTGCTCAATAGGGTTCCACACAAAAAATTGGACAAGACTCCATATGAACTTTGGAAAGGTCACAAGCCCAATCTTAATTACCGCAAAAGTGTGGGGGTGTCTAGGGAAGATTGGAATACCTGCATTCCAAAGAAGCAAAATTGGACCAAAAACAATAGACGGCATATTAATTGGATATGCTTACAGTGCAGCTTACAGGTTCATCCTTAAAGACGGTTCAGGTTTTGGTTCTATTAAGGAATCAAGAGACGTTGTGTTTTTCGAAGATATTTTTCCTATGAAAACTAATCCTCAATCTCGACTAACATCTGTTTCTGAGAATGTTGATATTGTTTCCTCTAGTACAGAAGTTGACCCTAGAAGAAGCAAGAGGGCCAGAATCGAAAAAGATTTTGGGTCTGACTTCATCACCTTTTGACATAAAAGGTACATCTTGACGAAGAAGACATTTGTGCTTATGTTCTTGAAAATGATCCTAGAACTTACAGGGAGGCCATGAGTTCTGTCGACTCGATTTTTTGGCTGGAAGCCATAAACAGCGAGATAGATTCCATCAAAAGTAACAACACTTGGATCCTCACCAACCTTCTTAAAGGGTGTAAACCTCTAGCAAATAAATGAGTATTCAAGAAGAAACTTAAACCAGATGGGTCTATTGATAAGTATAAAGCTAGACTTGTCGTTTGTGGTAATCGACAAACCAAAGGTTTGGATTTCTTTGACACTTATTCTCCTGTCACTAAAGTTGCAACTATTAGAGCCTTGATAGCATTACCTTCTATACATGATCTTTTTGTGCATCAAATGGATGTAAAGACAACCTTTGTAAATGGAGATCTAAACAAAGAAATCTATATGAAACAACCAGAAGGTTGTGTGGTTTCGGGACAAGAAGACAAGGTATGCAAACTCGTTAGATCTTTGTATGGTCTAAAGCAAGCTCCCAAACAATGGTATGACAAATTTCACCAAACTATTCTTTCTCACGGTTTTCATGTAAATGATTCGGATGCTTACGTTTATGCTAAGGCTGATAAACTTGGATGTGTGATTGTGTGCTTATATGTTGATGATATGCTTATTTTTGGGACTAATTTGGATGTCATTAACAAGACTAAATCTTTTTTAAGCTCATGTTTTGACATGAAAGATTTAGGTGAAGCGGATATTATTCTTGGAATAAAAATCACTAGGACTAAATACGGTTTGCATTTGGATCAGTCACACTATGTCGAGAAACTTTTGAAAAAATTTGATTGTTTTGATTGTGCACCTGTGAAAACTCCGTATGATCCTAGTATTCATCTAAATAAAAATAAAGGTAGTTGCGTAAATCAGGAGGAATATGCTAAGATTATTGGTAGTGTTATGTTTCTCATGAATTATACTAGACCAGACATTGCTTATGCGGTAAGTCGTCTTAGCAGATACACTCATAGCCCAAATCAGTCACATTGGAATGCTTTACTTAGACTTCTGAAATATCTGAGAGGAACTATGGACTGGGTCTACACTATTCCAAAAATCCTTGTGTTTTAGAAGGCTATTGTGATGCTAATTGGGTGTCTGATAATGATGAGATTCATTCTACGAGTGGATTTGTTTTTACTCTAGCTAGTGGTAGTGTTATTTCGTGGAAATCTTCTAAACAAAGTTGTATTGCTAAATCTACCATGGAGTATGAATTTATTGCTTTAGAATTGGCAGGACAAGCGGGTGAGTGGCTAAGGAATCTACTATCAGACATTCATTTGTAGGGGAGACCAGCTCCATCAGTCTCAATGCACTGCGATTCTCAAGCAGCAATTGGTGTGGCATGTTATCAAGCTTACAACGGGAAAAGAAGACATATATACGCTTGAGACATGCCATAATGAGGGATATTATCAGAAATAATGTGATATCACTGGAATATGTAAAACAGAGAGGAACATTGCGGATCCTTTCACGAAAGGCCTCTGCGAAAATTGGTGCTGGAGTCAGCACAAGGAATGGGTTTAAAGCCTATTGGGAGTGAATTGTGACAGGGATCCCCAACTTAGGTTTAACTAAGTTCAATGGCTCAAACGAAGTCACAAGGATCTAATGTTGTAATACTACTACCATTCCTTTTTTTAATTTAAGTGATGTAGTATTCTTTTCTTTATATTCAGTGTTATATCTGTCATGTAAGGAAGGATGAGGTAAGCTCTTAATAAGTCCATAGTCCTTTCAAAAGGATGGTTTGTGACAGTCAAACCTGATGGACTTACTTATGTGAATGTGGGGGATATGCCCACCCCTTATGAGGTCTTTAGGCTTTAGGATCTCTAGAGCGTTCACGAGAATCCAGGCATGTGGGGGCAATCTCTTATGACATTTCGCGAGGACGAACGCAAATTTTATTAGAGGTTTGTGCGCATCTAACCGTCACTAAACACCGTGAAGGGTTCAAGGCCAAAGGCCACTCATCACGGCTGTGGTAGGTAGGTTGTATGCACTAGGTGACAATTCAAACCCACATGGTATTGTCATCTCAAGACTTATGTTCCGTTGCCATAGATCAGTTCCTTTTTAAAAAAAACCCTTTTTGAATCATGTGGGGGATTGTTGGAAGTATTGCTTCAAAAAGAAGTTTCTGTTTCCCACATGGAAAAAATAACCTTTGTATTTATGGTTTATAAGTGACCAAGTATGATACACTACTAGATGAGTAGTAGTGGAGGGACTCCATTGCCACACGCGAGCGCACGCGCCACGCCGGGCCGGGCCAAGCTGGGCTCTGGTAGAGCACCTACGGTGCGGGCCAACGGCCTATTTTTGGAGGTTGTATATGTCAGTTATTCTCCTTTCTTTTCAAAACTGATTACACAGTCTTCAGCACTGATTGCTTTATTTTCAAACTGATTTCACAGTCTTCTAAAGACAACTTTTAAGGCACCTTTAATGAGTTTCTGGATCCTTCTCATGTCCCTTATATAAGGCCTTGCCTACTGCACTATCAAACATACAACAACTCTTCTATCTTCTTTCTCTCTCTATAACGACTCCTTTATAAACTGATCTTTGGCAACGTTTGCAAGTAGTTCTCAATCTGAGTCTTTGTCATACACCTCAGACTCAGAAGTCGTGTATCCCTGGAGGTTGGTTGCTAAGAGACCGTGTGTATTGAGCGGGGAAAATTCAACTTTAGGGCAGTGATCGCCATCACGCCACGACATTCCTTTCCTCCTTGTAAGATCTTTCCTGTTCATTGTTTTGCTGAATAGTCATACCGCTTACAAAAATTTGGTAGAAAAAATATTAGAATAAGTAATTTTTTTCCATAATAGTATACTAATAAAAACGTTAGAAAATATGATAAATAGGTACGATTGTTAAGGAATCTTGTGCCAAATAAAAGAGCTATAGAAGTGTACGGAGAAGTGGTCATCAATAACCTTTTCTCCAAAGTCTTTGTGTTTTACATATGACTAATAAGCGATGGAACCAGGATTAACAGTTAGAGACAAAAAAAAATTCATGGAGGACAAACGAGTAATAATGGCAGAAAATAAAGTCGAATAAGCGTTAAAAAATTTCACTACAAGTTTCAAAATTGTCACTGTTCACAATCGAAGCGAGCGCCCTTGCTTTAATTTTCCCAGCAAGGCTCCCTATTTTTCTAAAAAGACCTTTTTTTATTTATAATATATGGGGTCTCAACTTAACGTTTTAGAACCAGGTCTCTCAAATTTATTTCACGGCCCGATTTAATTATACTAGTTTTAAATAAGCTAGGTGTAGTTGAGGATCTTAGTTATCCTGGAGGGAGTCCTACCTCTTTAACCATCTAAAAAGTGAATATATACTTTGGTGAAGAAATTATTATTTGACTTCCCTTGTCTCGGTAGTTTGGGTCTAAGTAAAGTATGCACACACAAAATCAGATATTGTTAACTCGTTCTAAATCAAAAGCATACTCGCAAATTATAGACGCGCTCATGCCAATATGCCATTTACGAAGTGTGGAGTTCTCTGCAGCGAGCCAACGAGCTTATAAAATTTGGTGCAGGAGGTCGGCTCAAAAGTAAATGAGTCCATTTGATTTTAGAATGTAACCTCATTTACCTCATTACCTGTGAATGAGTTTCTGACTAACACCAAGCTTATATAAAAGTCATTGTACACTTTCTTTCATCACAAACAATTCCTGTTGCTTCGATACAAAGATGATGCACGTTTGACTGAAAGATCGAAGATGCATGAATGTCTGCCCCTTTCCCATTTGAACCTTTGCATTGACAATCAACTTGTACGTTATCGTAGATGCAAGGGATTTCGTTTGCAAATCTTCTTACTACGAAAATCAACAACATCTTCTTAAATCAATAACTTATCCTAATAACTTGAGTCCCTTTCAAAATATCATCATTTTCCATATATGTTTGTCTTTTCCGTTAGTTATGAGTTAGTGGCTTAACTTTTAATTTCATAAATAAATTAATAAAAATGGAGATAATTGATTGAGACCAAAAGAATAGCTTATACATGGTTATTGACTCGTATATGAGATACTAGTTAATAAATTATTGCAAAATTGACGGATTTTAAATCAGGTCATCAAGATTTGTGTCACTAACAATTATACCACCACAACGTTAACATATGTTGAGGGGTACTAATGTGGAAAATAACGTAAAAATTTTTAAACAGAGGAAATAACTGCCGTTATAACCGCAAAAATCAGTAAAATCACAACCTTTAAATTAACATGTTGCCTAACTCCCTTTCCCTTCACTCTCTCCTTTTCCCTTTCTTCTTTTTCTCTTCCAAGATACGGAGTATATCATATAATCATATAATCATATATGCCTTACTTATACTACACAAAATATGTTGCTACGTAATACGTAACAAAATGAGAAAAGGTGTAGTAGTATTAATTATGTGTTTAATACTAATTCAGATTATAACAACGTCATTAGCAACACTGAAGCATGATTATGGTGATGCATTGTCTAAGAGCATATTGTTCTTTGAAGGACAAAGGTCAGGGAAGTTGCCTTCTTCTCAAAGGATGCCTTGGCGTCAAGATTCCGCTCTTCGCGACGGTTTTCAAACGGTTTGTCACGCTTTTATTTTGTTATCTCCTTGATTAAGTTTAGTTACATGGCTAATTAGTTCATGAGTAAACCAAGTTTAGAGATTACTCCTTATATTAATTTCTTACCTCTTAGAAAAAGTTGGTGAAGGTTAGGACTTGAAGTAGATTATTTAGTGTACTAACAAATAGGGTATAGTTTAATGAAATTATTATGAAATATTAGGTCGTTCACATCTTTCTTATTTACAATTTCTTTAGTAGTAATCGTAAGTCGTAACCTAAAATCCATTTTAAAAAGTAGACGAATTTTGAAACATTTTTCATCTGATACCATGATAGAAACATCTCAATCAAAACGTTAAGCTGATGAATGGAGTCCCAAGATCGGTTTTTATACTCTACCAATACACCGCTGTACTAAAAACCTAACAATTACACTAATCAATCATCAATATGTGACAATTTCAGGTGAACAAAAAACAAATAGACTTAGTAGGAGGATATTACGATGCAGGGGACAATGTCAAGTTCAACTTCCCCATGGCCTTCTCCACAACAATGCTAGCATGGAGTGTGATCGAGTTCCACGAACTCATGGGCTCGGACCTCAAACCTGCCCTAGAGGCAATCCAATGGGCCACGGACTACTTCCTAAAGTGCACTAGCGTACCAGGAGTAGTATATGCTCAAGTCGGCGAGGGTCACGCTGATCATAATTGTTGGGAAAGGCCTGAAGATATGGACACCCCTAGAACTTTTTTTGCTGTCAACACTACTTCCCCTGGCTCTGAAGTTTCCGGTGAAATTGCGGCTGCTTTAGCGGCTTCTTCCATGGCTTTGCGGGCTTCTAATCGTACTTATGCTGCTCCCCTTCTTAGCAGGGCCAAAACGGTATACATCTTTGTTCAAGTTATTAATTGAGACAAAAGCATAATTGTCATTGTAGATTATATGCAGTATGTTGAGTTAAGATAACTTTTTTTTTTTTGGTGAAATAGGTGTTCAAGTTTGCAGATACATACCAGGGATCTTATAATGACAGTATTGGATTGTGGGTTTGTTCTTTCTACTGTGATTACAGTGGTTATCAGGTAAAATGACATTTCGAATAAATCAAATTATAATTAGCATACTCGATAAATACTGAAATGTAATTTTCAGCATTATATAAGGTTTTGAAATTTATTATTTGCAGGATGAGTTAATCTGGGCTGCAGCTTGGTTGTATAGAGCATCAAAACTACCCTTTTATTCGAATTACGTCTTAAATAACTTCCACAAACTCGAACCACCTTACAGCGGAGGTAGCTTTGCCGAATTTGGTTGGGATACTAAGCATGCTGGCATTAATGTACTTATTTCTAAGGTAACTATCGGTATTTAGTTACTGTACTTACTAATCCAGCCTAATAATCTTTGCTAGAATGCTCTGCATAACCTGTTCTGTTCATGAAAATATAATTCAGATGGACATGGATCGACGTAATCAATTTATCGACAAAGCTGATAAGTTTGTATGCTCCGTGTTGCCTGAATCACCAACCAACTTCGTTTCTTATTCACCAGGTAGTTTTCATTTACAACCCGTTATTTCCAACCTTAACTATTGATTAGTTACGACTTAAATCATGATTTCACGTCTTATGCAGGCGGGCTAATGTTCAAAGCAGGAGGAAGCAACATGCAACACTCGACAGCTTTATCGTTTCTACTCATAGTACACGCACGCTTCTCAAGCCGTACAAAGAGGGTGATCAATTGCAGTAATGTGGCCATCAAACCCTCTAGACTCCTACAATTAGCACGACAACAAGTCGACTACATACTAGGACATAATCCACTAAACATGTCATACATGGTGGGATATGGCAAAAAGTATCCGAAAAAAATACACCATAGAGGTTCATCATTGCCGTCTACTCGAGATCATCCACAAAAAATCCAATGTAGCCAAGGAGCATCATACTTCTTTCGTAGCGATCCTAATCCGAATGTGTTAGTTGGTGCTGTCGTCGGAGGGCCGGACATTAAAGATCAATATGAGGATTCTCGGGCAGATTTTGTTCATTCTGAACCAACTACTTATATTAATGCACCTCTTGTAGGTTTATTAGCTTTTTTCAAAGGACATTCTAATTGATTTTTTCAATCTTAATTTAATTTTCATGCTTTTAGACTAAAAAATGAATGTGTAAACTACTAATTATACATTGTTTTCTCATATGTATAATGTATAAGAAGCAATCATCCGGAGGAATGCTGATGAAATTGTTTGGCATTTCTCACAGTGATGAGCTTAGAATCACAATGTAATCTCTTATGATTTATGTGACATTCCATTTAGAGTGTGTTTCAAATAGTTCTTGAAATAATTTCAAACTAGTTTTAGCCCGTGCAAGATTGCACGGGAGTGTTATTCAAAACTGTAATAAACTATATTTAACTAAATAGATATGTTATTTATATAATGTTTGACAATGAAGTATTAGATTGATCAGTTGTTATATTTACGTTACAAAAAATAACTATATTCATATGGTATTCATTTCAGTTTTAGTTATGTGTTAAAACTTTTGCTTTAAAATAAACACGAGCATATGTTATTTCAAAAAATTAGAATTTTTAATTATTTTACTATTTTATATTAGGTTTAATTGCGTTAAACTTTTTTTTTTTTAATAAAAATGTACCTAATTTCGGGTTGAGTCATCGGTCGCGCATGTCTTGATCTAAATGTTCGAGTTATTATGAGGTCATATTTGCCACAATCCGCTTCTTCACATGGGTTGGTCCTTGACCCGGCCTGGTGTCCACCTCTAGCTATAAGCTAGGTAGCACGAAAACGGACACGGACACGGACACGACACGGACACGTGATACGTCATCTCGTGAAATTTAGGACACGAGACACGGCATTTAAATTTAATAAAATATATATTTTATAGTTATAAATAACGTACGATTTTATTTTTATATTGGTATTTGATATTAAATGTAAATAGTTGAAGGTAAAATTTAACTTTGACTTTAATTTATTCTCATTTCTCACCCAACTCATCTTCTAATTAATCTCTTTTAGTCTTTCAACCTCTCGTTCCTTATTTATAGGTGTCCGTGTGTCCGACACAGTGTCCGACACGGGACGGCTAGTTAGGAGAAGTGTCCGTGCATGCTACCTAGGCTATAAGTTGCACACACTTTACCACCTTGTAGGTACCCTATTTACTCGCCTTATCATATCAAACCCTCAGCCCATATACACATATCAAACCCAAGTAAAATATGTGCAGCATGAGTTTTAAAACCGTAGACTCATATACACATACCAAACCCTCATCAAATTTCCCCAACCCCAAATATAAACCACAAATTGTAAAACGCCCCTCTCTCTCGGTCGATTCTCTGCCGCCTTTCATTCACTCCTCCTTGTTAGCATCCCCAAATGAACAAACACATGTTTCAATCTAAGTTGATTATTTCAATCTCAATCCAATACCACCATTCTGCTTAAATGTCTTCATTTTAGCCCGTAAAAATTACAGTAGTGGTCTACAAAATTAGTTTAATATTGATTTCTAATGAATTTATTTTACTTTTGGGTTACGGTATGGCAATTAATAGATTTGTACGTCTAATTAGGAATTAACAGATTTATCTTTTATATATTTTTTTTAAAAAAAATCAGTTTTTTTATTAAGTTTTTTTCTTCCTTGAGATTTTTCTTTTTCGTCATATAAAAGTCCGCTTTTTTGGTTTATGTTTTATTTTTCGAGTGAATAAATTATGTTAATATGGAGTATTTATTTGTGTTTCCGACGCACAACATTACCACCTCGAAAATTTTGTCCTATTTTATTTACATAAATTGAAACTAATAGCCGTTTTTTTTTATATTTTAATAACCAAATTAAATAAGATCAGTTAAATGATGTGTTTTTTTGGATATTTGATTTCTTCATCATAAAATTTATTTCTATAAATATTAAGTTTAAATCAGACATTTTAGATCCATGTTGTACTCTTTGTTTTCTTTTGAATTCCACATGGAAAGACATCTTGTTATTATTTTCTCATAAAATTTATATTATACGAAGTATTTATCTATAACAAATATTTATCTATAACACAATTTTTTTTTTAATATAATTACAAAACATATGGTAATATGATAAAATATTTAAGAATAAACAAATATATAAAGGACCAACTTAAAATTGAAAAATACGAAATAATAACTGTGAATAAAGTACTAAAACTAAATTATGTTTTGGGGTTTTAAAGAATGACTCACCCAATCAAATGAAAAAATTGTTGATTGATGATGTGTCTTAAGGAGAATGCAGGAAATGTTTGTGTTTTAATAGAAGGAGGATTTTAACGCACAATATTAATGGGCTACACTAAGACTTCATTGACATTTAACGGTTGCCGAGTACCTTTTTCCTTCTAAATTAGATGGAAAAACGCTCTAACATAACACAAATTTTTTCAAATACGGATACATTTTGTCACAAACTAAAGACGGGCCAAATATCGTCATTGTAACTGACAAATATGACTATTTTAACGACAACTTGTAATAGCTTAGAAAATTTAATATCGTTACATTTCTTCTTAAATGGGTCACTCCGTCTTCAACTTATAACGAAATTTGACCCATTTTAGCCAATCATTTACGAACGCTTCAACTCACCCCTGACCCAATTAATCATATATCGTGTTTGTGTCGAATCACTTACATGAATAGGTCATCAAGCAGCCCTAACGCTGTAATTAATTAATTTCGTGTCGGATTCGTGTCACCTAAGTATTTTGAAAGTCTAAGTATACGTATGATGCAGGAAGAAAAATTAGGCATAGCTTAACAAATAGGTCATTCAGGCCGGTTCGTGTTTAGAGAGCTCGACCCAAACCCAACTTAACTAATTCTTGTGTTGTGTTTGTATTGACTCACTTACATAAATGAGTTATAAATGAGTCAATAAGTCTCAACTCAAACCCATTTATTTAATGTTTGGTTCGTGTCGTATGTAATTTCAGGACGTATCATTGTTTGTCATCTTTAGATGTGGCTAGGCTTGCCTTGAGCCAATAAATTCACTATTTACAATTCACTGCTAATCCCTTGTCTCTATTCACTTCACAACTCAATTTAATTCAGCTCACCTTTATTCAAATTAGCTTTTATTTTAGCTCTATTCAATTAAGCTCGGCTCCAATCAATTCATATAGCTCCTTTTAGCTAAAAAGAACATGACCTAACTCCAACAATATCAATAGTAAATATGGTCTATCCCATCTATGTTAAGCGTGTGTTTATGCAAATAGTTACTCCACATTCGGACAAATAGTTACTCCATATAATTTGCAAGAAGAAGATTATCATTATACTTCTAGTTGTTGGATCCAACAAGTGTGGCTCGTATTTGAGTCCAACATATGTAGACCAATCGGGTTCAGGTTTGGTTTGAAAATTTTAGACCCAACGAATGTGGATCATATTTGGGTCCAACATATGTATAATACCGATCTAGATATAATTCCAATCCGACTCTATCTAACCAAATCCTATCCATTTGCCATCTCTACTCACATCCGAGTTGGGTTGGACCCAAAACTGTTCAGGTAAAGACTCAGACTCGGACTCGGATTTGATTCGGTCAGATGAGTTCAACTCACTTAACTAAACCATCTTCAAGACTCGGTTCGAACGCGGAAAAACCTTGGAAAACAAAAGAAAAACAAACGACCCACTCAAGGAAAGAGAAAGAGAGAGATGCAACAGAGGAGATCGGCCGGCGGAAGGCCAACCGGAACGGACGGTTCAGATTTTTCCTACCGCATGGTCGTTGATTCTAGTAATTACATAATTTACTCCTTTTTTTTGTTTTTTTTCAATTTCCCATCTTTTTATTTCATCAATTATGCGATTTTATTACTGTTTTTTTGGTGATTATAGCTTAAAGATTGAATATTTATGGTAATAATTGTATGCATTTATGTTTTTTTGGTATTTGATGTAAAGGGTACACCAGAGTAGCCAAGTTCAAGTCTCGTCTTTCTCAAATCATATTGATTCAGGTAATTTAGCTGCTTATTTGGGTTTATTTGTTCAATTTGAAATGCAACCCATGTGTAATTGTGAATTTTACTGGAGGATTAGAAAATTGAAGGTAGGAATCTGAATTCACAAAATCTTCTTCGACATTTGAGACCGTCTTAATCTTAAAGACGGCATTTTTCCATGCTATAAGGTTCATTTAATAACAGGTAGAATGATTTTCCATGTGTTGTAAGTTTAAGACGGTATCAAGCTAGACTAGCTCGTTTGTAATTCGGTTATGGTGTAACTTAGGTAAATGTATAGTCTATAATCTTTTTAGGGTGGGTTTTTGTTTAGGGCAGTAATAACTTAGATATCTATGCCCTTTGTTTAGAGAGGGATGAACTGATGGAGTTTAGTTTCTGTATGAAAATTTGGCAACTTTGATGGCAATCTGACGTGTATTTCGGGTTTGTATGTTTGATGGCGATCTGAAGTGTGAGCAAGCTATCATATCAGTAAATTTGATTGGCTGAGTGGAGTCACGAGTGAAGTTGGGTACATCTGCATAGCTATATGTGCCGTTGACGATTGTTGTCACA
The DNA here is from genome assembly GCA_022085475.1 of Heliosperma pusillum. Taxonomy (NCBI): domain Eukaryota; kingdom Viridiplantae; phylum Streptophyta; class Magnoliopsida; order Caryophyllales; family Caryophyllaceae; genus Heliosperma; species Heliosperma pusillum. The sequence goes on from JAIUZE010066122.1 coordinate 35,254, forward strand.
GTCGATGATTTTTCTACGGAAAGATATAGGCTATAGGTGAATCATAGTTGAGTATCTATCAGCTTGTCGAGAGTGATATACTCAAGGGTATCTTTTCTTTTTATGAGTCTGAATACGTTGTCTGATTAGTGATAACGCAATCTAGTTTAAAGAAGGGCCACTATCGTATAAGTTGTCGCGATTGCCCAATGTCTTAACTGTCTTCTTTCATCAGTCAGGAATTTTGTTTCTCTTCTTTAGTTTAGTGGAAAATTCATTATCTTGTAGGGACTCATTCTATTGGTCGGTGCTCTTCTGAACGCACTACCATTGACTAAGGGAGAAGATCTTGATTTGTTGGGCCTTTCATCTATTATTCTCAGCTTTCTCTCAATTATTATCGGGGAATCAGGTTTGTCTGCTATCTCCTTGTATGTGGATGTTTGTTGTGTTAATCGTTTGGCAATTTCCATGCATTTGTTTGTCTATCATAATGATGGTATGATGACTTGAAGGTCGGAGGCGTAGCCGGTCATCATTCTTGAAGACTTATTTGATCTTGTCATTTGTTACCATCTGTCTCTCGCTTGTTAGTGCACTGAAGAAGAATATTTTTTTGAAGGTAAAGGCAATTATTTGCTGCAATTTTGATGATGTTGCAATACTTTATCATGTGAAATTATTGTACGATTTGATTACTGCTTTATTGGAGTTAGTTATTTCTCTGCTTTTCATACCAATGATTTGGCTAATACAACATTACATTAAGTTGCCTATATCAGCAACTCAGTTTGTAGATAGAAAGCTCATTCACTGAAGAAACACGTTCTGAAATGTTGATGTTTAGGTTTTGCAAAATGGAATTGCAAATAGCTGGGAAAAAGAAAGAGTACAATTCATAGAAGTTGCTCATATATCCTTTGGTAAAGTCCCTTATTTTGGTGCTTCTCAGTTCTTACTACTTTCAAGACTAGAAAACACGACATTATGTTTGATAACTATTTAATGTTGCAGAGGTTCTTGTGCTGATATTTGCTGCGAGTACCACACTATCTCTGATTCATAACATGTCTCCTCCAAAGCGATCATCCTAAACGGCCTCCATTCAGGAATGGGTGATTCTCAACTGTCCGAGGAACAAATTCCGGAAATCCCCTATATTTCCATCCTCTTTCAAGTCTCCTCTGTAATTCCCGATACAGGACACGCCAGGTTTTTTGTTTGCTAATCAGTTGAGATTTTTTATTCTAATCTATACCCATTTTAGTCAGCATTGTTTATTTACATGTTGTCGGTGACCAAAAACTTGCAACTTTGTGCACAATTAGATAATGACATTTTCTTTACGATAGTACCGTTGGGCTAAAATATACGAGTATCCCCCATTTACAAGTTTGTGTGCAACCTCATACGTCATAAGTATGGTGTTTGTTAAATACATGTGAGAGGAATCAGACGATAGTGCAGAAACTGAGCACTCGCTATCTCATTTCTTATCCAATTATGGTCGTGCTACTGTACATTGTATTATCTGTTTGAGTGGCTGTCACCTTGAAATAAATGACTACGTAATTGTTTTCATTCATAATTTGGATTAAATAAAAGATCATCAAACAATTTGCTCATATAGTTACATATATATGGCCCTAATATGAATGTGGATTGTAGCTGCTTTAGGCCTTTGATCTCACACTAGTAAGTAGTTACTAGTAATTAGGAACGACACTCGCGCACACACGGACACACTCACACACATAACATGTAGGGCTGCAGTCTTATTAATTGATCTTTAGCTATGAAGTGATGCGTAGCTGTTAATCAAAGCCAAGGCATTGCTAGTAAGATGACATATATTTACAATGTTACCCCTTACAGTAGCCTTCATTTTCCCTAACACGCCCTTCTCTTCAAATCCTTGCATACATGTGTCCTCGTTGGTCAATGCAGCGCTGACCCAAGTTTGGATATCATTCATCATGATCCCAAACTTCTTGTCGTTCTTAATTCGACCCATTTCAGTGTTAGACTTTTGAAGTTCTTCCACAGCATCCCCCAACACTTCCATACAGTCCCTTATTGCGTCCGCCTCCTTAGTTAGCATTCCGGGGGTTTTCGACATCTTTGACACTGTGTCAAATGCACTCCGTGTGGTTGCAATTGTTACCGAGAGGGCGGAATCAGCTAGCAATTCAGGGCTTGCTTGGATATCACTTCCATAGGTTGAGAGGGAATGGTAACAAAGGTCGGGAAAAGGTGTTACCTTACATGCTGATTTTATGAACTCGGTGTTGGTAGGGGTGCTGTTCGGTCTAGTTGCTCCGGTCAGGTTCATATGCGAGGTTAAAAAGAGCATTTGAAGGAAACAAAGGAAATATCTTGAAGATGAGAATGCCATTATAATTTGTTACTTGTAAGGTTTTAGTTGACTGTATTATAAAGAAGATGCTAGCATTTTATAGATGACTTGAGTTAGCCTCAATGTGCTTGTACTGTCCGACAAAATATGTTGCGTCGGGTAGTTTGAACATTTAACGCCGAGTAATTGGATTCCTGTGAGTGGTACACTTATGTTGTTGGCTCAAATTTATGAATCAGGGGCTTTACACATGTGAAACGAGCCTCCACTTGCCCTTTATGGCCCCACTTATTGGGCCATATCCCATATGATTAATGTTGTGCAAGGCCGCTTTATTCATATCGTCAAGTCATTAACCGCAAAGTATATACGGAAATCAACAACCCTCCAATAGGACCGTCCAATAACATAGTTTATGGCCCGAAAGAACATAAACATGAAAAAGGATTTATGCATGCATATACATGTAACTATGTAAGGGTGGCAGTTGAGCCGTGGGGCGTCGGGCTGGCTCGATCCAGCACGATCCAAACACGACATGTCACAGTGTTCCAATCGGCTAGGTTTGAGTCAGGCCATTGTTTTTCGTATTAGACATAGACATGGCATGATTGACAGCTCGGCCCCTTGCCACCCTTGTATAAATGATACAGTGGTTTTTATATGATCTTTTTGTACAGTATATATCCTTAATCGCACAACTTTTTGCAAAAACTTTTGTTCGGGTTATTTGTTACAAATTATTAGGGGAGATGATTTTAGTTAAGACGGTCTTAAGTTGAGACCTCTCACAATTCCCTTTTCATTTTAACATTATTTAAATCGATTGTGAGTTCGTCTTAACTTAAGACCGTCTGAAACAAGAATTTGTGTTTAGTTAGCCTTACATGGATGGGTTTTTTCGGAATCTCTATCACGATGGCCGACATCTACCGCTGTGAGACCTTCTATGCGTTAATGACATTGTGGGGAGCCTACGTACTTGTTGCATGTGCTGCGTCCATCTTATGTGGGATATCTATTATCTAAGCATGTATTCGGTCTTCAAGACGGTAAGGTTCACATTTTTTTTGAACCGTTTTTCAATAAGATTCACACTGATTATACGAAGTACTCTCTTCGTCCCACTCATTTGTTTATCTTTGATTAAAATACCCCTAAAAAAATATGAAAGACAAACAAATGAATGAGACGGAATATTTCAGTTTAAACTGATCAGGGTCTCAAACGCATAGGAAATCGAGTTGGGAAGTTTAATCTTGTAAAGACTACTAAAGAGTGTACGTTAACTCCATGAGGTAGCTCCCGAAACTTAAGCAAGTCTAAAGGAGGCTAATTAAACTTAAAATACACTCCTACTTAATTTAATCAACCTTATAATCTCCTGATTCTCCTCATATATAGGCTCCAAATATTATTCTATATATAATCCATAAAAATCTTGTACCATCTTCTTAATCACCCCTTTTAACATAATGGACCGCCATTACCTTGCATTCGATCGTCTTTTCTTCACATTCATAGCCATAGCCTGGATTATTTCAAGCACTTCCCTAGCTTCGTCCACAAACCGCATCAATCCTAAGTACATTACTTTCATCAAAAAAGAATGCGGCTCAACAGGCTATCCTCAACTTTGTTACACAACGCTTTTACCTTACGCCTCTAAGATCAAGACTGCTCGTCAAAAACTTGGCTGCTCTAAGCGTGACCTTGAATGCAACTAAGAATGCGTCAAGAACCACAGTGAAGATCCTCAAGAAAGATGGACAGAAGCTTAATACAGCCGAGAAAGGTGCGATCAAGGATTGTATTGAGGAGATTGGTTATAGTATTGACGAGATTAAGCAGAGTTTGGATGAGATTAAGACGTATAAAAGTGGGTTTAATTCAATGTATGTTCGATCTAACGTAATTACTTGGGTGAGTGCTGCTATTACTGATGAGGTTACGTGCTTAGATGGCCTTGATGAAGCCCGTGTTAGACTAAACACTAAGAAGCAGATCACCCCGTCTGTTTCACGTTCTCTTAAACTTTTAAGTTTAACTATGTCGTTACTAAATCGTCTCTAAATAAATGTGATGCTTCGTTTTGTTTTCATTATCATTAGCTTCCGGTACAAGTACTATTTAGTGTTACTCTGCCTTTTTTTAAGTAGTCCGACTCTAATAAACCCGATGGCTACAAAATTTAAATTTGATTCTGTTTTGCAATCACTTGGACCTGTTTTGCAACCAAGTGGTCAGAAGCTCGAAACCCGTGAATTTCGATGTTATAACAACAATTTCACAACTGGTGCCGGTTGGGCTAATTAGCAATCCTATGGTCTGGCTGCGACCAATCAAACCGGCCACAAATGCACAACTGCCTACGTTCAACCCGCTCATCAAATCCGATATTCTCATGTTCAAGTCCTCCACCTTTCCCATCTACTCTCTTTGCATTATTTGAATGTAATCATTTATGCAGGAGACTGTAGGCGACGGCGAGTATCAATAATGCAGTAGACGGTAGACCCATCACTGAAGCAGTATAAGAGTTCTAATTACTTTGATCAATAATTTTCTGGATTTACTAGTTTTAATCCCGTGTAAATTGCACGGGTTTGTATATAATGATATGTACATATTTTATATAATAAAATAAAATAATATTTAATACTATATTACCATTTGCATTTATTCCTTAACTTACAATAAGCATATAACATGTACAATATGGAGTAATTTATCTGTTTATTATAAGTGAAGATCAAATACGTTGAAAAATAAATCATTATTTGCATTTATAATACAACATGTCTACTACTTGATGAACACCCGAGATATTAAATGAATGATTGTATTCGCAAAAGTTTTTATATTAGACTCTGTTATCCGCCGCTTTTTATCATCACTAATCTTAATTTCATCTCATCCACTCTTAATTAGTCATGCAAATATTCTTAAATCTTGCATTGGTTTTTATTTAATTAAGTTTGTTCATCTTCATCGTCATGCCTAGGATCAACGATAGTACTATAAAGCTACGCTGCTACAGTCATATCATCTCCCTCGTAGACGATGGTGATTAGTAGAACCGTACAACCCTCATCAATTCTAGATCGAGTTAGACATGCAAAATGTCATTTTTTCTATCTAAAAACGAATAGTTGTTACTCCATCTTTGTAAAATAATTTAAAATTTATGAAAAAGGTGATTTTTTTTATTTACTTTCTTATATTTAAAATATTTAAATGATCGGAAATTCACTAACCAAGTATTTGTTATATTGTTGATCATTAATTATTATTAATGATTTATATGTTTAAGCGTGTTTTTTACCATGAAAAAAATTGTTCTAGAAAAAAATTGTTGCTTAAAATTTGTCAGTTTGTATTGATATAAGGTATCGATTTTTAATATTTTACAACACATTATTATTAACTAAATGATAATCTTAAAAAATTGTTGTTCAATACATTTTTAAAATTTGGGCTTTATCTCAAAAAAATATTAATTTTAAGATTATGTGATATGTAAAGTTTTAATAGTTAAGTGAAAATATGAGAATAGGCAAATGTATAAACCAACAAAAAGTCAAAAATAACTTCTTTCTTTTGTTCAGTGTTGTGAAACAAATTAAATTAAGGAAAGCGATAGGGCGCCACCCGGTGGTACTGAATCTCAGTACCACCCTAATTAAATAAAAAGAAAAATAAGAAAAAATAAATACTAGTTTTCAATTTTGCGCCAACCATTTAAGGGTAAAACTGTAATTTTGAGCAATAGAAGTAGATAAGAGTATATATTTCATTCGATATTTTCGGCAACATGAGTTCATCTTCTTCGTGCTTATACTTAGAGATTATTAAGAACAAGACAGACAAAAATATTATACTCCATATACAGTATAATATTAAAAATTCTATATGATTCAACTTTAAGATAATTATTTCATGAAATTAGTCATATGAGAGTCTAAGTTAGCATTAATTTTGAGTTTCGGTTTACCGATTATAATTGTTAATAATCTTCCAGGGAATATTTATTTTAATCAAACTTACAAGAACTTAATTTAGATAATACGATTCATCTTAAGTTCAAAATTAATCCAATAACTTTAACCCTAATACTGAAATTTTAGCTTATACATGATCATGTACTACTCCGGCAAAAATTAAGAGTTTAGAATAAGCTACTGTATAAGATTATAGTGTGTACTATCTTCTACGGAGTAATGACTAATGACTATAATCAATGCTAAACACTTATGCATCATGTACATTAATGGTGTCAAATACTCAAATATGAGTGCCCTGTATATTTCCTTCATTTTTATGGTTGTTTAAAAATGCCTACAAATTTGCCAAAAAAAGTGTTGGGAGGCAACTGATTTGCTATGTTAATAATTTGTTATAACATTTTAGTTTACTAAAATACCCTTTCTTATTTCTTTGTTTGAAATTCAAAATTTGGGAGAGGGAATTCAAAAACCTTAAGCAATTTACTATTGTGCCCCGGTTGGCGCTCAATTTGAGTACCACCCGGTGGCGCCATCTCATTTTTCATAAATTAAAGTGTAATTTTTCTCTTTTTCTAAGTGGCCCTACCATTACTACACAATAAGTTTTCCTTTATGGATGACGTGGCTGAATGTGGATGCACTAAATGTTCTTGTTTTAATAGAAACTAGTTTTAAACTCGTGCAAAAATGCACGGGTATGCTTATTTTTAAAAAAAAAATAGAAATATATTTATACAAAATAATCTTTCAAATAGATATAGGTATGGTTGTTTCGTACTTGATTCGTCTCAAGTATTTATTTACCTAAGAATAATATTAGCATTAAATTATTGATCAAAACTTGAAAACATAAGGTAAAAATGTATGCCCGAAGTTTTGAACCGCACCCAAATTGAGTTGTATTCGTTAATGACTCAATCCGACCTAAACCTGGCTCGAACTGCTTATTAATCTTGCCTAACCCAAATTGGAGATGATTCGACCTCTTATAACTCGACCCATAATTGATCACCCCACTGCCCTAATCACCATTTCTAATTGTTGTGTATTTTCGCTTTACTAAATTTTATCATAACAGATTTTATTTAACTTATTTAGATCTAAATATATGTCGACTTTAAGTTGAATTACACAACCTATTAATAAAATCAACTCTTAATAAACAAACATGGTTCACTAATTTCAGAGTATAAGGTGTTAAACGTCTTAAAATATAGAACTTTTGGAAAAACTTAATATGACTTATATTTTGGTCTAATAGGTCTCCTAAGAGACGGTATTTTATTAAATTTATTGAGATACCAATTACAAATTGATGGGAAAATGGTACAAAAAGTCATAAAATAGTTACGTATTCTATAAAATGAGATACCGATAAAAATAATTACTCCCTCTCATTCACTCCAATGGTAACATTAGACTTTTCACACTTGTCGAGGCGCGTTTTGCAACGTGTATATCTTTAATTACACATTATTAAAAATTATAATAATTTGATATTTTTGTAGCATTTATGAAGATGAATGAAACAAAATTTCACATGACTATATTTTCTCTTACCCATTATGAATGATACCAAAGATTCTCCACACCCATGAATAGTGCCAAAAGCCTAGTGTTATCATTGGAGTGGATGGGAGGGAGTACAATATTTGATAAAATATGTACGATTGTGAAAATATGTACCAAATAAAAGTCATTTTAAGGCACAATCAATAAAAAAAAGAGGTACGAAAAATACATACAAGGGTACGGTATAAGTTGTCTGTAGTAATCTCTCAATAACTTAGTACAAAAAATTGTCTTATTGGCATCATGTGATAGTATTTGACTCATATTAAGTTTAAGACAGATAGTATCGGTGTTAAGAAAGAATTAGTGAATGTTTTGTGGGCTTTTAACAAAGCTATTCTCACGGAAATTTAACAGGGTCAATGCATGAGTACTTAATTGCAAAGGTTTGTGTCCTTAACATGAAAAACTGGTAAAGTTTAGATCCTTATTTTACATTACTCAATCCCTTTCCCTCCTTTTTCAGTATAATTTAAAATCATAGATAAACAACTCTCCCTCTCTAAAGTCCAAATCTAGTGGACCGCCCCTTCATGTTTTACCCCCATCAAAAATCAAAAATCAAAAATCAAAAATCAAAAATCAAGCACTTCTCCTTCATCATCCTTCTAATTCACTGTATTTAATTATTACTCTACACCGTCTGATCATTCGCTAGTCGCCGCCATTCTAACTCACCATCTTATTCTCCATCATTTGTAGTCCCCTAAATGGTGTTGATAAGGGTAAAGTCGCGTCACCTTAATCAAAGTAAAACCTAATTCACTACTAACTAATAGTCAGTGGTAAGCAAGGTATCGAATCCACAGGGAGGCGGTAGTATTCTAATCTGTTAAACTAAGTTCGTCTCTAAAGTAACAATTCGGGGTTTGAGATTTGGTTTCTAAACTAAAAGCAATCAACAATAACAATAAATAATAACAACAACAATAACAACTAATAATAATAACAACTAATAATAAGCAATAACAAACTAATAAGGTTGAAAACAATGAGATTAAAAGTCTAGGGTCACAGGTTCACTAGGATTATTATTCAGGGGTAGGGATAAAATCAACTATCATGCAATAAAGTTATCTAAGGTCACAAGATCGGTCGATTCAATTATGCCCTTTAGATCTACAATTTAACATGCGATCGCTATCATTAAACGAGTTCTATTCAATTATCGTAACCTATCTTAGTCTTAACCCGGACGGTGTCAATCCTAATTTGCGAGACTAGTTAATTAATCCTGGCCAGTAATCAAACAACTAGAATTAAAACGATAATCAAACGATAACCATGCAATTGCAATTCAATCAATTAATCTACCCCTTATAACAATCCTAGATCCCCTTTCAACCCTAGAAAGGAATTTAGCTACTCATAACGATATAAACAACAACAATAATAATTAAAGCAAACATGATTAACAACAATGAAAGGATGAACAAAGAATAATTAAAGAACAAGAAGGTAATTAAATTGAATAACGAAGAAAGATTGAAGAATACCGATTACAAGATGAACTAAAGACAATCGTCTTTGATGAATAAAATCCGGAGGCAAAGTAGACTAATTTAGGGTTTCTGATTTAAAACCTAAAAGTATTAAAAAGCATAAGAAAGTATATCTAATTAAGAAAAACGAGCTTTCTTTTTATAATACAAAAGATCTAACTAATTAGGTTAAACTTTAAGGAAAATAAGAGAAATCCGCAGAAATAAGGCTTGCTCGATCGAGCAAGGGCCTTCTGCTCGATCGAGCAGCCATGATATCGACTCGATCGAGCACCATGACTCTGCTCGATCGAGCAACGCTCATTTAAGCTTGTTTCTTCGACTTTTTCTTCATTTTCTCTTTTTATTCCTCGATTTCCGTGCCTAGCTTCTACGATCCAACTTCGCCATGCTCCATATCATCTCAAAAAGCTCCAAATGCATCCAATCTGCATTAAAACATAACAAAAGCGACAGAATCGATATTCTAGCTAAAATAGCATAGAATAAGCAAGGAAAGACGGTAAATCGGGTTATTTGTGACTAGGGGAAGCATAAAATATGTATATAAATAGTGATCATCAGGTGTCTCATATATGTCTCCCTCTTCTCATGGAAAAAATGGCAAGTGTATATTAAATGAGTTTTTTTTATCCACTCATTCCTACCATCTATTATAAACCTTGTCTAATTTATAATTTAAGAAGATTAGGTAACTGACCAAGATTTGATCTTTATGTATTATTATCTATTTTCTTCAATTTTGGTATAATTTATTTTTCTCTGCTCCTTTTATTATCGTTATTATTAGTTCAAATTATTAAAACTCTTTTTTTTTTTTACACAAATAGTATATGCTTATATTTTAAGCTCAATGCTTTTATTTTATCTACAATAATTTGTGGTAGTAATAATTTTTTTAAAAATGTTTTAAAGGATTCTCTAAATTCAAATAAATTCTCTTTAATTTTCTAAATACGTTTGTGTAAATTTAATATTTATAAATAAAAATTTTAAATTCCGTTGTTTTTAGATTCAATCCTCAAATTTTTTTTTAATCTCTTCTTGCCTTGAAGTATATACCTTTTTTTTACATATTTTATTCTTTCTTTTTTTCAGTATTAAAAATATTATGATAATTTTTTAAATCTTAAAGGTGGTTAAAGTCAAATTCATAAAAACTAAATTACTGTAAATTATTTAAACATAGAGATTAGTAAATCTAGTAAATATTTAATGAAAGTAATGTTAAAATAATCTAATGGAAATATTTAATGGAATAATATTTTAATAATTTAAAACTTGACAATAAGTTAAATTTTGCGCCATAGAATGAGAAATAAATTCTTCCATTTTGAAGTGACCCCACCACTATTGCAATTTGCAAAGTGTTACTCATTGTTAGTTTGATGACGTGGGTTAATGAGGATGCATGAAATGTTTGTATTTTAATACTAGTAGGATAAGATAAGATTTGAAACCTTCGACATGTATTTGGCCATTAACAAGCTAAGGCCTCTATAAACTGGCATAGCATTACAAAACAGTATCAAAGGAAAACCATTTAGTTATACTGAAGAGTTTTCGCCACTTTCCATGCACGCTAGTAATACGAAGTACTCCGTATCATTTAATTTCATCTACATAATGTGTTTTTAATTCGATTAGCGCCAGATGAAGATTGTTTATATGCTAACACTAGACGCTTCGGTTTAGGTGTGCAGCCGCTAGATCGGGATGATGCTTCTGTTCCGGTGTAACATGCATTTCACTGCTCTTACTACGTTGTTCGTCTTCTGAAGCGTTCGTGATCTACCTGGGATTTTCATTCATTTCATTATCTTATCGTTGTGATTCTCGAATTCTTTTTTTCTAACTTTTGTATTTTTCTTCTATTTTCTCGACTTTGACTTTGTGCTGGACCTTGTACTTACCTAGCTATTGTCATAATCCCTCCGGTCATGTGTTTACCTTTTATTTTGGCAAAATTATTAAGAAAATGGTAGGGGACCTTTTGTAGTTGTACTTGATAGATGACATGTGAACAATAATTCCATTGGATGAGTTACCTTATTAATATAGAAGGTAAATAAATAAATGAGACATCCTAAAATGGAAATGTAAAACAAATAACCGCGACGGAGGGAGTATTTTTCATTTCACGCAATTATATTAGCGGAATGGAGGGACGGGTAAATGGAGAGCGTTAGAGTATATAAGATCATTGATTGAGCCTTAACATGGTATCAAGGCCACTAGGCCAGTGTTACCAAATGTCACAGATTCAAGTTCTGATAGCCTCCAATATTCTATAAAGTGGAATTTCAGCACGTGTTATAGGACCTGTGTTAACCACTCTTCAAGCCAAATGAACATTCAAGTAAACTGATGCTCTCCTTGACCTTCTTCAAACTTGGCAAATCCGGTCTTAAGAGTTCACCGTCAATTTTTTAGACTCGATGAGCTATCTACGAAAAGGTCAACTTTTGTATATCAATTAATTATTTTCATAGGGTTTATAAAATCATGGGACAAGTCTTCTCAATCTCAATACATAGAAAAACTAGTTCCGTAAACTTCAAGTTCACTCTGCCTCTACAAAAAACAGTATCCACTGCCTTACTCATACTATACTACACTCCATTATTAAAAGTTTCCTGAAAAAAAGCAACAAATATGCAAAATAAACTCTCAAATTCACATTTCTTCCTTACATTCTTAACATTAGTATGCATTATTTTACCTACTTCACAAATTTCTACCTCACTAAATTGCAACCCTACAAGAACCTTCATAAAAAGAGAATGCAACTCTACTTATTTTTCCAACCTTTGCTACACACTTCTTGCGCCTTACGCTTGTAAGATCCGAATCAATCGACAGTATCTTTGCGAGGCAGCTCTAAACACGATGATTAACACGGCTGAAAATGTCCTCAAAATGTTGGTGAAATTGTCTAAGGAAGACGGTATTAAGGCTAACAAGACCGAGGCTGCTTTGATTAGTGCTTGCGTTTCGGATATTATTCAGGGTATTGATAATATTAATATAGCTTCGAGTAATATGAAGAATAAGCTGGTAAATGAGACGATTTTACGAGCTGTAAAAGAGCAGGTTGTAATTTATACCGAGTACGCTCTAGCAGATGATAAACGCTGCTTTGAGAGGCTTAGTAAAGGCCATATTAGAGATTATTTGAAGAAGAAGATTTATGGTGCTATTTCGACTGGTCTTAAACTTAAGACGATTACTTTAAGGCTTGTATCTCGGATTTAATCAGTTTAGTAAGCTTGTTGAAGTACTTTAGTAATTTAAATTGGGCACCTTCATTTGTTTTTGGGCGACGGAACAAAGAAGGTTCATTACATACTGATTGCCTTTTTGCTAAACTATAGGCAATTTTTATTTAATTTACGCAGATTGTATACTCCTTATGGATTCTAATATTCCCCAAAGCTGATGGTCACCTTCATTTGTAGGGAGAAAAAGAAACGAACACAGTCTTATCATGAGGAATTATAACGAGTAGTTCTAGGATATGCTAATTACACTCTTTGTTCCAACGATTTACTATTTTTTTTGTTGGAAATACGTACCTCAATAGCGGAATGGTACGGAAGATCGACGTGCCGACGTTCTGTCCACGAAACCCGAAACCGATGGCTACTAGAGTCACCGTAGGTAGTTCACACCCCAAATCCCAAAAGCTCAAATAATGGTGACTTTGTTGTGATTGTGTATTACTGTTTTGTGTATTTGTGATGTCTACTTAGCTTCATATCAGTCCTATATTTATACTGTCACAATTTGACAGTTACAAGAGGAAGATGAATGGAGATAATGAGCATTAAACATATTTAATTGTCTCATTATCTCAGCTATAATTTCTGTCATAATCTCAGTCATAAAAGAGATTGTATGACTAACAACAATTGTAACAGTCACCATAAAGATGGCCGTTCAAAATTCAATACTCCCACTCGGCCACACAACCGAGTCAAATCTCCCACTTGGTCACACAGCCAAGCTAATCACAAAACAATTCAAGAAAACTAACAATCACATCTCATACAGGAAGATGGGGTGTGCGACCAATATGTAACAAGTAGTGTTATATTAAGTCACCATTAAAACTAACATAACACTTTCATAATAACGATTCCCCAGATTATTCAAACAACACCGCAGCATACACTGTCCCTTTATGCTATAACATGTTACGTAGTTATACTCACAATATAACCGCCGGTCGGGCTTAACATGGTGTAGTTGAATTAACCATTCCTTAGACACTAATGAAAATCTATCTTAACTTGACTGCTTTCCTAACATGACCCGTTGAACCAACGACTTTATGATTCTCCGAAATCACGTTAAAGTAGCAACATCAAATCTTAATTTCATCTCACAGCTCCAAGTCAAAAGGGCTTCGTCCCAAAATAGGACACCTAAGTCCAAAGGGCTCACACAGCAACAGATTAGGGAATTATCTGTCACTCCTTTCGGTCGACAAAACACACATAGTATGATATATGTGTCACAACATAGCTCCCACTACGGTGGGCATGCCACTCTTCTATGTCGTGCAAATCAAAAGTCTAGATACTACATAAGTTTCTAACCCGAGTCGCCTGATTGACATACTTAATGTTCAATCCTACACTCAAGATTTGGTTTCCAAAGCTTCAGTATGAGAGACATGTATCTCATACTCGACTCTTTTGGAGTCTCATCTTAGACACACTAAGGCGACTATGTAACGAGTCAATAAACTACTTATACTACACAATTATAAGTTAATCATCCATACACACACTTAGTGCTAACATGACTCAATCTCATCTTGCATGCTCCACTAGCATCAAGGCGATTACCTGTGTGACTAGGTATCATATAGCTTGGTGACATCTCTTACGTGCCTTAACATGCAACAAATGCTTATGAACATTTCATAGAAGAAAAAACAAATTTATTCCATAATGCTCAATACAGGTCCATTATCCAATACATGTCAAAAACTTAAAACAAGATTACAAGCATAAACTAAAACCTTTGCAAACCTAAGCTCCTCACATGAGCTCGAAACACATCTCTAGCAATAGGTTTAGTTAACGGATCAGCTATCATCTTATTAGTCGATATATACTTAATGGCTATCTCCTTATTCTTTATGGCGTCTCGTACAAAATGATAACGCCTCTTAATATGCTTGGTCTTTCTATGGAATTTTGGATCTTGGGCAAATTGGATAGCAGCAGTATTGTCACAAAACATTTCTACAGGTTCATCAACTTTAGGAGTAAGTTTCAGATCCTGAAGAAAACACCTTAGCCACATTGCCTCTTGAACGGCAAGGCTAGTAGCGACATACTCTGCTTCCATAGTCGACAAAGCAATGCAGTCTTGCTTCTTACTGCACCAGGATATTGCACCTCCACCAAGGATAAAAGCATATCCTGAGGTCGATTTAGACTCATCTAAATCACCACCCCAATCAGCATCTGAATATCCCTTCAATCTCAAGTCCCCACCTTGAAAACAGAGGACTAGATCACTTGTACCACGAAGATAACGCATGATTCTCTTGACTCCTTGCCAGTGCGCAGGTCCTGGGTTGCTTTGGAAACGACTTACCAAGCCAACCGCATAGCAAATGTCTGGCCTTGTACACAACATGGCATACATCAAACTACCAATCGCACTAGCATATGGAACATTGCTCATTTGATTCTTTTCTGCATCCGTTTTAGGACATTGATCAAGGCTTAAAGTTTTACCCTTTTCAACTGGAGTGTCAATGGGTTTGGAATTATGCATCCTAAATCGTTCCAACACTTTTTTAATATATGACTCTTGAGACAAACCAAGAAGTTTCTTAGAACGATCTCTCATAATTTCCACGCCTAGGACATACCTAGCTTCACCCATATCTTTCATCTCAAAGACAGAGGATAACCACTTCTTAGCAGCATTAATCATCTCCAAGTTGTCACCAGCTAGGAGTATATCATCAACATACAATGAGAGAAACACAATCCCTTTTGCAGTTTTATTGACATACACACAATGGTCTTCATCTACCATATAGAAGCCAAACTCAGTTATGGCCTCATGGAATCTGAAATACCATCGCCTAGAAGATTGCTTTAGACCATATATAGATCTTTTAAGATGACACACTTTGTCATCTTGACCTTTTGAGACAAACCCAATAGGTTGATCCATATAGATCTCTTCCTCAAGTGTCCCATTGAGGAAAGCAGTCTTTACGTCCATTTGGAACAACTCCAAGTCCAAATGGGCAACTAGGGCTAGCAAGAGGCGAATAGAGGCAAGTCTCACCACAGGAGAAAATGTCTCATCATAGTCTATACCCTCAATTTGGGTAAAACCTTTCGCCACTAATCGGGCCTTGAACTTATCAATTGACCCATCCGCTTTACGCTTGACTTTGAAAACCCATTTGTTCCCAATTGACTTACGTTTAGACGGAAGGTCAACAAGTTCCCAAACTCCATTCTTTGTCATAGAGTCCATCTCGTCCTTCATAGCATCCATCCACTCTTGACTATTTGGTGAATCCATAGCTTCTTTAAAAGAAGTAGGCTCATCGATCTCTGTAATAGCGCAAAGGAATGCTCGCTCTTCGATATCAAAATATCGACGAGGAATTCTCCCTCGTTCACTCTTACGTTCCATACCAGTAATGGAAGAATCTCTCCCACTATCTTCTAAAGACACGGGTTCTTGAACTTGAGAACTAATCTCTTGTTCTATACTTGAGGGTTGAGGACTAACCTCAATTTCAAGTGGATCTTCACTAATAGGCAAATTCCCATCTTCTCGAATTATAGGACTATTCCCATCATTCACACCACTAGACGGGATTTCGCCATCTCTAGTGACATCGAGAGTTCTAAATTCCCCCTCTTCACCTAGAGATGGTTGTTGTAACTCATACAACTCGAGATCTTTCTTAATTTCACCAATACTTGGGAACTCATCCTCAAGAAAAACAACATTACGAGAATCAATCTCAGTCATGCCACCATTAGGGTGCTCACCATACATCACATATCCTTTCGAATGCTCAGGATATCTAACGAACACCATTTTGGTTGCTCTTGGACCAAGCTTGCCATGTTTATGGTTCGGGTTATGCACATAGCCCGCCGAACCCCATGGACGTAAATGATCCAAAGAGGGCTTTCTCTCATACCACAACTCATATGGTGTGAGGGGTACACTTTTACTTGGCACACGGTTGAGAATGTAAGTTGCCGTAAGCAACGCATCTCCCCAATAACTAATTGGTAGGTTGGCTTGAGCCATCATCGACCTAACCATGTCAAGTAAAGTACGGTTCCTTCTCTCCGCAACACCATTTTGTTGTGGAGTATGAGGAATCGTAAGTTGTCTACGTATACCCTTTTCCTCACAATACCCTTTGAACATATCAGAAAGGTATTCCCGACCACGATCAGTTCGAAAAGTCTTAACTTTTCGATCCAATTGGTTCTCAACTTCCGCTACAAAACGCTTGAACGTATCAAGTGCTTCATAACGACGAGATAACAAATACA
Source organism: Heliosperma pusillum (assembly GCA_022085475.1). Lineage (NCBI taxonomy): Eukaryota > Viridiplantae > Streptophyta > Magnoliopsida > Caryophyllales > Caryophyllaceae > Heliosperma > Heliosperma pusillum. The sequence goes on from JAIUZE010066122.1 coordinate 52,232, forward strand.
CATAACCAAAACGTGTATAGTCATCAATAAAAGTGAGGAAATATATAGCACCATGACGAGCCCTTACATTTAAAGGCCCACAAATGTCAGAATGGATTAGCTCTAAAGGACATGAAGCTCTTGAAGCCTTACTAAAAGGATTCTTGCTTGCTTTACCAGCTAGACAAGGCTCACATATGGGCAACTTAACCCTAGTAAGCCGGTCTAAAAGACCATCTTTAGCTAGTCTGTTCATTCTTTCTTGGCCAATATGACCAAGTCTAGCATGCCATTTAACAGAATCAGAATCAACATCATAACGAGAAACAAAAGCATAAGATGAATTATCATAAAAATCATCCAAGTCAAGTACAAAGAAACCATTTTTCAAAATACCACGGCCAAACAATTCGCCATGATACAAAATATCCAAACTACTGTCTTTAAAATTGAAAACAAAACCTAATTTCAATAAACTAATTACTGAAACTAAGCAACATCGCACCCCAGGTGCATAGAGGGCATCATGTAGAAGCATTGTATTGCCTCCACTTAGCTTTATTTGATAGGTTCCAGTTCCAAGGACATCTTCCTCACTACCGTTCCCAAGCATGACGGTTTGTGAACCCACGGGAAAACAATGATAGTCCACAAAACCATCACGATCACGAACTATGTGCTTGCTCGCCCCCGTATCTACAATCCAATTAGGAAGAGAATTAGCAACTAATGCATGGGAACATACAAACAAATCATGATCATTAGAGGAGAAAAGTACCTTCTTTGGCTAAGGACAATTTTGAGCAAAATGACCTTTCTTCTCACAGTTATAGCACTTCACACGCGCTAAATTGACCCTTTTAGGCTCTTTTGCCTTTTGTTGCTTTTGAACTCCATCTTGTGGTCCATTTGGCTTTGTAGGGCGTCTCCCTTTATGGCCCCTCTTACCCTTGTTGTTCTTAAACTTATTATGAACAACAAGTGCAGCAGCAGGAGTATGTGGTTTGAGCGCCTTTTGACGCTCCACCTCCATTTCCACATGTTTGGCAAGTTCAGTGAAAGTCTTGATATTTTCACTGTGAGACATGAGGAGCTTAAAATTTTTCCACTCCTCAGTGTCGGAGGGAAGAGAGCGAAGCACATTCACCACTTGCTCCTTATCGGGCACATCTCGCCCAGCAGCTTTCAGATCACGTATCATGGCACTCATGACACGTAAATGTTCAGTCACATTGTGTTTAGGATCAATCGAATAATCCATCCACTTCAGGTTCAAAGCACGGAGCCTTGTCGCCGAGGTTTGACCAAACACGATCTTAAGCTTATCACACATGTCCTTAGCAGTAGGACACATTTCAAACTCACCAATCAAATCATTGTGCATGCAAAACAACATAGTAAAGCGTGCAGAACGATCCTTTTTGAACCACTCATCATAGAGTTTCAAGTTTTCATTATATTTAGCCATATCCTCAGGTTTCTCAGGTTCCTGAGGCTTAGCCACAGTAGTAGTCAAAGTTTCAAGTACCTCACGTTCATTAAGAAGATACTGAATCTTCCTACGCCAGATGTCATAGTTAGTACCATCTAGCTTTTCAGTTGTGGACAAATCACCAATCATATTTTTAGCCATCTACAAGTATATATTAACAAAATGGACATAAGGCACGGTCGGAAAAATTAAAGTACCCCAAGAATTTTATCATTTATATCACATGTTCGAAAATTTCGCCAAGCTCATAATCATCACACAATTACATAAATAATAAAATTCTTATAAAAATTAATCTTTCCTCATAAAATTATTACGAAACAAATCCGTACATCATAAAATTTGAGCTAAACACATTAGCATTACCAAAAAGAAAATATCTCCAAGACATTAATCTTATAAAAAAAACAACTATGTAAAACATATTTACACAAGCTATTTATTTCGCAATATTATAATAAAAGTAGTACAAAAAATATATGATCGCAAAATAATCATAAGTAATACAACATATTTACACAAAATACGTATATAATGGTTTAGTAAGTAGTACAACACTACAACACAAGTAGTACAATAATAAGTAGTTAAACATTAACAAGCAGTAAGTACACATAACTAGTACAAGTCAAAAAGAAAAAACACACTGCCAATTGTACCATTACACATCTAAATTCACAAGTCACAAACAAAAGAATAATAATAAAATACATACTTCTTCCCTCTTTCCTCTGCATCATTTAGAATCATTCAATTTTCAACAAAAACAAAGCACAACTTCTCCATTATTCTCACGGAGAACAAATCTCCATTTAAAAATAAAAAATACTTCACATAGAAGCAAAAAACAGAGAGCGATCGGACGACCACCATCGTTACCCAGTCGACTGAGCCGCCTCACGTTCTCAACGCGCCACAGCCGGTGTCGGCGTGTGACACGCACGCGCCCTTCCTCGGCATCAGACGGTGGTTCGTTACCCAGATCGTCGCCTTACAAGTCGACTGAACCGCCTCACGTCCTCAACGCGCCATCGCCGATGTCGGTGCGTGACACACACGCGCCCTTCCTCTGCATCAGACGGTGGTTCGTGTCATACACGAAGCACGGTTTTGACTTGGGTATATCCGATGGTCACGAAGACCGAAGACGAAAACGGGTAAGAATTCATTATTCTCAATATTGACGATGGAAACCAGAGGAGGCAGAGAAGTAATACAGTATATATAAAAAAAAAAAGTTCCTGTTAATCCGAGTCCATTTTATGTTTCATATAAACAAAAATAATCTCATACAATTGTTATTAAAACAACAAATATTTTACTATAAATCTGTTCGGGACAGAAGCCGACAAGTTCGGCTCTGATACCACTGTTGGAAATACGTACCTCAATAGCGGAATGGTACGGAAGATCGACGTGCCGACGTTCTGTCCACGAAACCCGAAACCGATGGCTACTAGAGTCACCGTAGGTAGTTCACACCCCAAATCCCAAAAGCTCAAATAATGGTGACTTTGTTGTGATTGTGTATTACTGTTTTGTGTATTTGTGATGTCTACTTAGCTTCATATCAGTCCTATATTTATACTGTCACAATTTGACAGTTACAAGAGGAAGATGAATGGAGATAATGAGCATTAAACATATTTAATTGTCTCATTATCTCAGCTATAATTTCTGTCATAATCTCAGTCATAAAAGAGATTGTATGACTAACAACAATTGTAACAGTCACCATAAAGATGGCCGTTCAAAATTCAATATTTTTAATCGAAAAAAAGGCCTCAATGAATAAAGTTAAAATTGTTAGGGTGTAAACTCATATCCCACATCGATAGAATAAAGGTGAAATAAAATCTTTATAAGTCTCTACAAATATAATAGTATGTGACCTTTTGAAAATGGGCCTAAGAGTAAATCCGTGAGAGCTTTGCCCAAAACGGACAATATACTTGTATTCACGCTTCCGCATAACAAAAACATCATAGTCCCTCCATTCCAATTAGAGGTGGCCATTTCCGTTTTCGGGCCGGGCATGGGTCGGACCAAGAAGAATAATTTTACACAAAGGCCCGCCCGCTTAAACGGGCCTAATTGCGTGACCGTACCCGCCCTTTACTTGCCGGCCGGGTAACCCGCGGGCTAGCAGGCTTCCATTTTTTTCCTTGAAAAAATTACAAATATATATTAAACCAATTTTGTACTAGTATTAATTTAAGAATAATAATTAATATAATTATTTATAATTTATCAAAATATTATCTTGATTTACAATATTATTGTTTGAACATTTATTTAATTTAGACGTTTAACTTATTAATTAAATATATAAACATTTCCGCTATATTTTAACCTTTATAGTTTACGCATTATGTTTTCCAAATTACTACTCTCATATTCCATGTCCCTATAAAGTTGATGCAATTTTCATCAAAAATGACATTTTTAAGAATAAAAAGTAAAGGATTTAAATAGTAAACGGGCTTAACGAGCCGACCCGCGGGTTTTTCTTGTTGTCCATACCCGCTCATTTAGCTTGGCGGACCGAGCTTAGCCCACCCTCTTAATTTTTCGGGTTAAAATTACTTGTCCAAGCCCGCTAAAGAAGCGGGTCGGACGGGCCGGGCCTAATGGACGGGACGGCCCTTGAACAGCTCTAATTCCAATATACTCTTCCTCTCTGTTTTTTTTTTCCGCTTTGCCAATGCGTAGTTTTTGTTTTTTATATCCTTCCATATATATTTATAAAAACTATAGAAGGTTGATAGTAATAATATATTTATAAAGACGAATCAAACAACATCACAAATGAATATATTTTCACTTATAAATTGTCGAGAGTATTAAATACTTAACTGTAAATAATGTCCACAAGAGATAGGTAAAGAATGGATTTGAAATAAGAGAGTATAAGTGTGTGTTTGGCCTAATTTTTCAAAGTATTTGGGACTCAAAAGTACTCTTTGGCCAAACACCACAATAATTTAAAAGCTAAAAAATGTTTCTCAAATGTTAAAAAATCTCTTTTTGCACATAAAAATAGAAGCACCAATTTAGTGTTTCTAGTTTTTAAAAACTCATTTTAAAAAATTAAGTTCAAGAAATAACAAGGCCAATTGAAAAATTGGTAAAGGAAAAAGTAAGGGGTTATGAGCAAATTGGGAAAAAAAAATAGAGGGTTTGACAAATAAACCAAAAATTTGATCATTTAAGTGGTCAAACGAATTTTCTCCTCATTAATTAAAAGAAACTAATTAAGTTAGTTAGTCTCATTCAAAATAATTTTTTTTAAAGAAAAAGGCAATTGAGAATAAACTTGTTTGTTTGTTTGACTTTAATTTTTCATTTTTTGATTAGTTTTAGCAAAAATTAGGTGTAAGTAGACCTGACACACGTGTTAAATTGGATTGGGTTTGGGTCGGGTTAATTTGGGTCTATTAATTTATCAGGTTAGTTTGGTTCGGGTCGTGTTGTTTCGGTTGTTTTTCGGGTAAGTTGATCGGGTCAGTTTCAGTTCAACGGGTTGGGGTTGGGGTTCGGGTCATTTTCGGGTGAAAGATTATGAAAAAAAAGTACGTTCAGTTATTTCAAGTGTGTTTTGTTCATTTAGAGTTATATTTTTCGTGTCATTTTCGGATTCGTGGTTTCGGATCGGGTTATTTTAGGTCGTCGAGTCAGTTTCAGGTCAATAAACTTCGAGTCATATTTGGTTCTGGTCAGGTCAATCCGCATTTCGGGTCACGTTGGAGGGCTACAATTCGGGTCAATTTCGGGTCTAGCGTCAGCCTTTTCGAGTCGGGACAATCGGGTCGGGTTGGTTTTGTCAGGTCTAGTGTAAGTAAGAATCATGAATAACTAGACGTGGTAAACATCTCTATGTATTGAGTTTATGTTCTATAAATATATAGAGGTCAAAGTGTGGTCGGTAAATACGAGTTAGGGAAGAATATATATCAAGTTTATAGTACAGATTGAGGTCAAGTCATTATTAAATATAGGTCAAAATATTCCAACCACTAAAATAATCTTTTATTATATAAAAAGAGTACTTCGATCATATTTTTCCAGCAACTCCATTTGTACCAAGACCAAAGTAAGACTAAAGATTGAGGCTCATATACTATAGTTATATTCTATTAGAGTCTTTTGTCAGACACTACCTAACATTTAGCCCTCTTTGTAAATAACTACCTAAAGTTTTTTTTTTTTTGTGAAACACTACCTATATTTTACTAACCTTTGTTAATCACTACCATTTAACGATTCTGTTAAATAATTCGTCACTGTGGGACTTTTGTCACATGAGGCTTAATTTTGCTTTTATTAAAACCATTAGTCTATTATTATTTTATTATTATTTGCAATCAACTATCTAGAACCCTACCTCCGTCTTTTTTTTCCCTTTCTCTGCATAACACTCCAACTTCCCCTTCATCTTCACTTTCTCCAAGTAAAAAAGTAAACATTGACAACAATAAAGTGGCAACAAAGGTTAGTAAACAATCTAATTATACTTTGATCCACTAAATCAAATTATTTAATACTAGTTGATTTGTCCTTGAATATTTGAAAGGCCTAATTTTTAATTTGGCATGTTATAATATACTGTTTTTTTAATTTTTTTTGTCTTCTTTATGTCATTATTAGCTTGTCAATATGCATTTTCGTTTTAATTGAATCAAGTTACTGCTTAATCCAAATGGCTCATGATTGAATCTAATTATTGCTTGTTAATATCTACTCTTCCAATTATCTTTTTCAACATCAACTTTCATGGACTTTTTCACTTCATTTCTCAAACACCTATTTTCATTCAACAATTGGTTAATGAGTTGTCTCTGCCACTCACTTGAGCCTTCATCAACCCATTTAAAAAAATCTGCAACCACGCATATCTGTGTCAGGATTGTAAAACTTACAAGCAACAAACCTTCTCCCTGGATTTTGAAAGGTCCATGAAGTTCGTTCTGCAACTGGGATTCCACAATGGCATTTATGCCTTTGTGAGGAACTACTAGACATTCTTAATGAGGGAGAGTAAGTAAGTATTGTGGAGAAAAGAGAGAATATGAAATGTTCTAGAAAATAGAAGGATTGAAGGTATAAATAAAGTAAGATAAGGAGGGAAAAAGTGGAGGGAAAAAATGGCAGGGGAAAATAAATGGAGGGAAGAAAAGGAGGGAACCAGATTTAGAGTAGAAAAACACGTGACAGAATTTTTAACAGAGTCGTTAAATGGTAGTGTTTAACAAAGGTTAGTAAAATATAGGTAGTGTTTCACAAAAAAAAAACTTTAGGTAGTTCTTTACAAAGATGGCTAAATGTTAGGTAGTGTCTGACAAAAGACTCATTCTATTATAACTCCTCACTCAAATGCCCATTGGGCTTGAAGAGTGATTAGTGAACATGCCCCTCATACCATGTGCTGGGTTTTCGATCTGGTTAGTTAGTGAGATATTGGGGGTTGCCAGGGTTGACCTGTGAGCTTCGGTGACTCTGGCTTTGATACCATGATAGATTAACCAACTCAACCATCACCTTAAGGTGATAGTTGAGGCCCATATATTATAGTTATATTCTATTAGCAAATACGGGGGAGAATAATAGCGGAATGATCAAAATAATACATAAAAATGCATGTCATATAAGAGTATAACCGAGTATAAAAGACACGCATCAAACCTCCCCAAATCAAACCCTTGCTTATCTTCAAGGAATCAATTCAATGTACGACAAAGGACAAACGTAGCCGATGACAACTCAAAGCTAACTGCACCAAATATTTGCCCAAGCCAATTATACAATAATGTTACAAATAATGCTAAGGAAACAAATTGCAAAACGCGGCAACAAAAATAAGCAAGTACAAAAATTAGGCACGTTCAAAACAATAATGTTGAACCGTCGACTTTGCAAGACCTTAGCATGTCGAACTCTCGCGTTTCACTTATTGCTCGTGAGGGAAGTAGGGATCTTTTGTAAAATAAGCATGAAAAAAGCACCACAAATTCTCATTTAAGACGGGGTATCCGTCTTAAGCATAAGACGGATACCATATTCTCTCACAAAATACCCATCAAGGGTGAGTGGAGAAGCACATGGGGGTGCCCACCTTGTCCCCTCTACCCATTTCATCTCACAAAATACCCGTCGCAAGATCCGACCCGTCACAAGCAAGACCTACTGAAAAAGCACTCACCTACTACAACTAATGAAAATACGCCCACGGTCTAGTGTTTAACTGACCTCCATAACTATCTATGACAAAATAATCGTCGCATAATCGAGATAAAATCAAACAATAAGCTTTGCTTAAGGGAGATAATAAAGTGGACAAATGATTCTGGAATTTTGGAGTTCATGGCCAAACTAGCGATTTAATAGGGCAAAACTCGTTCCACCTATTTACAACCTTAACCAAATAAAGAGAAACCGGGCCAAAACAATATATGACTCAAAACCTAAGAAATCAATTCTCCGACTTAATTTTCTTTTCAGTTTTTGACACATTCATAGAAAAATAGAGAAGAAATGAAGAGACGCAACAACAACTACTTTTACCCCACTTATAAGAGGAGCATCACACTCCCAACCGTGCATCTCTTTAAAATGACGCACCACTTGGTGCGTTAATTTGTTTGAGGTCTCCTTTTGATAGAAAAAAAAGCGTGTCGATGCTAATTCCGAAGGGAAGGGATAAACTTCTATTTTATTAGATAGAGTTCGGGTATACGTTTCAAACTCTATTAAATAAATAAACATCTTGATGGATTCTAGAATATTCCGTCTCAGATTGAGAAGGTAGCTTGAAAATGGAGATGGTTTTAACTCGGATTCTGCATCGACTCTAATTGCTGTCAAAACAACTGTATTGCCACGTAGATGACGACTCATGGGTTGAGCAAGATGTTCGAGTAACCTTTGATTAACCGATTACAAACCGTCAAAAAATCGCAACATAAGATAAAATACCGACCGACCATCATCGGGTGGGTTGTGAGAGATGCAAACCGACATGTCTACACATATACTTATTTAAATGGTGCTAAACAAAAGTAGAACATACTGTATATATGGATTTCTAACCAACATCTTAATCTTTGGTCAAGATGGTTCCTTGATATTAACAAGATATCATAGCCAGCTTTTACTAGTCCCTAGACTATGTTTTTGTCTCATTTAGTTAATTTTACCCGTTTTTATTTTTAGACGGATATAACCACATTTTTAATTAATATGATCTTTGATTTGATATTTAAATTTCAATACTCCTAAAATCCAAGTTCAATGATCTAACATCCTAATATAACCTGTTTAGTATACTTCCTTTTTAGTTGTGTTTAAATATAGGTTTTTTTAAGTTTATCAGGAGTATGATTTGTAATTAAGGCCTGAATTTGTCTATTTGTGTGATCTACATTATTTCTTCCTAAATTATACTCTGCCGTATCTCCGCAGAAGACTTTCGTATGTAAATAGCGGCTGATTTTTATTTTGGTACTCGATTGATTTTAACTGTGTACACAAACAGGTGGGAGAGGACTCGAAAATACTACACTTACACAATGTGAATACATAGCTTTTTTCATACACAACTAACCATAAGATGACATGTGAAACTATTAATTTATTAATTTTTTTATTTGAGTAAGGGTAAATTAGACATTTGATTAAGAGTGATTATTAGCTATCTTAGTTTAAGTATGAAAGCTATGATTATTTTATTTTTAGCTAATCTTTACGGATTTTACTCTTTCACATACGACTTTAACAATATTACCCTTGTCATTTTTTCATTCACTCTCCCAATTAATTTTTTCCTCCCTTCCCTCACCCCACCGGCGACTAACCCATCGACGACCGACCCACTGACAGCCTACCCCCACGCCAGAAGACCCACCAATGGAAATAAATTACTATAGTCAATATTTTTTTGAAAAAAAACATATAAATAAATATTTTAAAAAAACAAAACAACCCAAATTTTTTTTAAAAAAAGTGACCTCCCCCCTCCCCCCTTCGTTTTCCAAACCACAACCACCTACATCACCAGGCAACCACCGCCACCACTAGCCTACCACCAGCAGCAGCAGCTCCGGCCGTTCGCCCTCCCTCCCCCCCTGCTCCGGCCAAATCGCCTCCCCCTCCCCCTGCACCAGTCGGTCGACTGATTGGTCGCCGACGCTCATACTACCACCCATGAACCCTAACCATCACCTTCTATCCTATTGAATTGTTTAAAAAAAGTGTTCAGAATCGCAATAAAATAAAACTACTTCATTTAATGGAGAATCCCCTTATACTAAAAGATTAAGAGTTCTCCAAATATTTCTCGCCTAAATAAAACTTTCTATAAATGAGCCTCACTTTTATTATCCTTGTTTTAAAACTTAATTGGGCCTAACTTTCAGCCTAACAGTATTTGTGTTGGAAATTCATGGATATTAAAAATAGAAATAATCTTTATAGGATTTTATAGAAAAATATGTTATTTAATTTCAAAATGCAAGATCTTATACATATTTTGGAATACAAAGTAGGCCTAATTATTGATTTGAACATTTAATAAATTCAAATCATAAGCATATTAATGGTAAATGAATCTTTATATACTAAAATAATAAGATAGTTGAAATGTTTTCTTTTCAAAATGCACTCCTCTAAATAGGCAACAATTGATACTAAATCAACTAAACCATCCTCAGTGCATACATATACATTATAGGACACATAATGCAAGTTTCAAAGATAAAATTAAAATATATGCTGATGATTAAGAAAATGTAATTAAACCCCAAATCAATATAGTATCCAACACAATCCAAAAATGAGTTACCCATCAACATTAAGACACACAATTCATCAAACATACAAAAATCATGCTTTTAAGACAAAACCAACATCAAGTAATCATCTTTCTCATATCAAACTATTAGTTTGAGACAAACAACTACTCAAATAAAGTGAGATCGAGTAACCCGTCTACGTTACTTGATTTAGCGCTCCAAATAAGCTATCCTCAAGCAATCTATCGATACCAACTTATTTCCTTTACCCAAATCTTCTAAATCCATCTTTTACCGACAAATAACATGATAAGAACCCAAACCATAAATTCTGAAAATTGGTCTTAAAAGAAAGTTAAAAGTTTCAATTTTTTCCTATCAAGAGAGAAGGAGGACGGTGAAAGGATTACGAAACACATAACGGAATTAAATTCCGTTAAGAAACGAAGAAATTGTGTCCATTTTAAGATTAGATCTAAAAGATGGGTTTTATAAAAAGTTGAAGGAAGATGATGTTTTATGGTATGAAAAGGAAGAGGAGAATGAGAGGAGAATAATGATGTAAAAATCGTGAAGTTTCGTTGAGAAACGAAGAAATGTCATCCGTCTTATGTTTATGAAGTTATAGAGGTATAATAGTGTTTTTCGTGTTGAGGAAGAAGAAAATGATGCTGAAATGTGAGGAGGGTGGTGGAATTTATGGTGAGTTTGTTTTGAGAAGGTGAATAATAGAAGACCTAAATCTCATGTTGGGTGACCCATTTAGATTTTCGCGTAGAGTTCGATTATGAACTCATAATGGACGGAAACGACACGGTTTCTACCCAACTAATAATCTAAAATACTATTTAAGTCTAAAATTAAAGTTAACTAAAAAAATAATATTAATAAAATCAAATCGCTAAAGTCACGGGTGTTACAGTGAGGACATAGCCAATTTGGTGAACCTCGTAAATTATCATATCTTTATTATTTTTCCGATTCTTATACTTATTATTATGTGTGTGGTACATACCAAAAAAATCCTGATTTAAAACCCTAACCAAATAAAGAGAAACCAAGCCATTCTCCCACTAATTTGTTAAAGTGGACAAATGATTATGGAATTTTCGAGTTTATGGCCAAACTAGCAATCTAATAGTGGATTAGTACCGGGTCAGGTTGTTAGCATATATTTTATCTCTTGTATATAAATTTTGATGGGTAATTTTATATAAACAATGTTTACGTGTATTAATTGTAGTTTTAAGTAGGGGTGAGCAAAACTGGGTACCCGATACGGTTTTAATAACTGTATCGGGTACCCAGTTTTTGGAAGGCCAAAAATTAGAACCCGGATCCGACCCGGTTTAACCGGGTACCCGAAAACCGTATACCCGGATCCAGTTTAATTGATAATGCTCAAACCTGGAAATCGAGTCCACAATATTAGTAACGACCAATAAATAAGATGTTTATATAATCCACTAGATCATTATTATAAAACAAAATTACTTGTAAAGTCAGTAGGTAAAATAACAAAATACAAATTTGCAAAATTTCACATAGAAATTTGTCACTGATAAAGTGAGTTGCGTATATTACAAGTTTCACATAAAATGACTGGTGCTCAAAATTTCACCCATATAGTCAAAATAGAAAACAAAGTTTTACATTCAACTTTTTTTTTGGTTATTTTTTATTAAACCGGGTCAAAACTGTATACCCAGTTTTTATTTTCTCCGACCCGGACCCGGTACGGGTTTTTTTAAAACCATATCGTATACCCGGAAATTCGTATCGTGTACCCGAAAATCGGTGTAATTAAAACCGTATACCGTATCGTATCCGTATATTAAAACCGTATCGTATATTTTTGCTCAGCCCTAGTTTTAAGTGACAATAAATATATTAAATGTCAGTTTAGTCCTATTTACACCATAATTGAGCTAGATCATTATCGGGTCATCCATCGGGTTGAGTTAATATTAGATCACGAGTCGGGTCAAATTCGGGTTGGAAAAAATAAGGATGCTATCGGTCATCGGTCAAATTCGGGTTGAGTCGGGTCGGTTTCAGGTTCACCCAATTCTCGGGTCCTATCGGGCCGAGTTTCCGGCAGGTCAGGTCAACTTTCTCGAGTCGAGTCAGCTTTTGCAAGCTCTAAGATCCACGACTCCGTACAATAATTAAATGTTAGCGTACAATAATTAAATGTTAGCATATAAAAATAAAAAGTCTGTTGTTAAACGACGATGAACAAAAATATTAAATAAATAAACAAAGATAAGAAGTCAAATTTATTAGCACCCTCACCCTACATATATGAGGTGGCACGCCGTACTAGGAGTGGATATCGATTTTGAATGTTCGTCGTCAAGACGATTTTCAATTTTATGAAACGTGTTGTGCAGGCTGTTTTAAGACTACGATTGAAGGTAAAAATGTGAATTGGTTTTTGTTTTCTTGGATGTTTTGGAGTTGTGGAAGTGTGATGTTTTGCAAAGGTGGTCAGAGTGATGGTCCAGGGTGGTTGAAGGTGGTATAAAAATCGAATAAATATATAGATAAACGTGTTGTTGATTTATGATAGTTCTTCTCCTCTTGTTTCCGATAAGAATGAATATGAAATGCGTGTTGGTTTAAAGTTTTAATATTATTTTTTGCGGATGACAATGGTCTAGTTTGGTACTCCATCCAGTTCAATTCGAAGGTAGAGCTGATCCACTGCGGGCCGGCCCACTTGGCTCGTCCCACTTGGCCTGCTATTTAAGCGGGCTCGGTCATAAAAACTAGGGAGGAAAAGAAGAGACGCAACAACAACTAGTTAAACCTCACTGATAAAAGGAGCAACACACTCCTCGTAGTGCGTTTCTTTAAAACGACACGCCACTTTGTTCGTCAATTTGTTTGAGGTTTCTTTTTGACAGAAAAAAAAAAAAGCTCGTAGATGTTGATTCTGAAGGGATGGGATAGACTTTTATCTTATTAGATAGAGTTCGGGTATAGGACTCAAACTCTATTAAATAAATAAATCTCTCTTGATGGATTCAAGAATATTTCGTCTTGGACCGAGAAGGGGTTTTGAATATGGAGAACATACTATATATATGGACCTCTAACCATCAGCTTAATCTTTGGTTATGACGATTCCTTGATAATTAACATAATATCATAGCCATTTTTTACTAGTCCCTAGACTATGATTTTGTCTGACTCATTCAATTTTACCCGTTTTTAGTTTAAGATGGATACTACCACATTTTTAATTAATATGGTCTTTGATTTAAGTTTCGATACTCCTGAAGTCCAAGTTTAGTTGTTTAATATAGGTCTATTTAATGTATCTCGTAGTCATGTTGAGTTTTCAAGTCTTTGAGTTCTCATGTCTTTGTATCCCAAAGTCTTTGTGTTCCCAAGTCATTGTGTTCCAAAGGCAAATTGGGAAGACTACATTGTACTATAGAAACCTTGCACTTGAATGAATAACACACAACAGTCTCCCTTCAATTATCTTAACATGGTATCAGAGACTCTTTCCTGAGGTTTCTAAAAAACTGCTTCTGCATTCTTACCGGTGGGTGACCGAAAATTTACACCCACCGGTAGGATTTTCAATCAAAAACAAAAATTACATTAATCTTTTTTCCAAATACTCAAAGCTTAAATATTAAAAAATTAAAAAAAAAAACAAGAAAACAAGAAGTTTACAGGAGGAAGTTCTTGCTTGAAAAAGCAATCAAGCATGGACCAAGGCCTAAGGAAGTATTTCAAATTCCCCTATTTTCTGTGGTGAGAAGACATATGTCCTTTGGATTGATTTCTGTCGAGAAGTTTGAAAACAATCCAACCTCTCGTAAAGTGAAGAGAGCTGATTTTTTCTCTTTTGAAATTTTAATTAATGATATTCAAATTCGTTCAAGGTGGTACCAAATTGGCTGGCGAGCTACGCCTTGAAAAAAAAAACTGGCGACTTACACAAAAGAATTTGTCTTGCGAGCCCTATACGCACCAATATGGTATGTCAAGTCCTATACGCAACAAAAAAATGACTGGCAAGTTGTAACGCACCAAACTTGGAGTTCGAAAAACTTAGCGTTCTCACGAAAATGAAATTAACGGATAATTTTCCGTTTACCAAAATTTGTTAGGTCTGATTAGTGTTCATACAAATTTGTTTTAATATTCGATAAGTCCGAAAAGCTCAATGTTCTTGTGCGAATAAAAATGTCTAGCGAGTCTTATACTCGTTTACCTTACCAGCCTTGCGAAGTTGAAGAAGATTTTATGTAGATCGAATAAGATGAAGATCGAAGTTTCAATTTTCAATTTTTTTTTTGTGCCAACCCATGGAAATTTTAAAAATTCCCATGGGTTTGAGGGGGCTAATAGGATACAATGTATCCTCTGATCATGTTGAGTTCCCATGTCATTGTAGTTCACAAGTCTTTGAGTTCCTATGTCTTTGTATTCCCAAGTCTTTGTGTTCCCATTTCATTGTCTTTCCAAGGGAAATTGGGAAGACTACATTGTATTATATAAACCTTGCACTTGAATGAATAACATACAACATTCTCCCTTCAATTATCTTAACTGTTGGAAAATATGCGTACCTTAATAGCGGAATAGGTACGATGATCGACGTGCCGCTTTCTGTCCACGAAACCGTGACTTATCCCGGTGGCTACTAGAGTCATCGGATATAGCCACACCCCAAATTCCAAAGCTCCAATTTGATGGAGAGCTTAACCGTAGTGATAGTGTACATTTCTAATTGAGGATGTGTACTGTATATTGTTGTTATGTACGTATTGTTTAACACATTGTCTTATTTATAATACCACAAATAAGCAGTTACAAAAAGAGGACATTGATGGGAATAATGGCCATTATAACAGATTTAATGGCCATTATCTCAGCCTTAAATCACAACCATTATCACTAATATAATAGAGTAATAGCCACAACTAATGTGGCCGTTTAATGCACGAATTTCAATATTAACATTGTACTATATAAACATTGTTAAGATAATTGAAGGGAGAATGCTGTGTCTATCTCATTCCTTGGTAGCCAATTTATAGTCCAAAAGATGAAAGTCCCAAAGCCTTCATTGGGAATACTATTACATTTCCCAAGGTTCTACTGGAAAGTCAACCATAGGAAATTACAATGGACTATGGGAAATAAAAATGAACACTATGATGCATTGGTTTGGTTCAATACCCCCCTCAAGCTGGAGTATGAAGGTCGAGAGTGCCCAGCTTGCGAAAAATATGAATAAACGGTCGTACTCCCAAAGCTTTTGTAAAAATATCTGCAAGTTGCTCATGAGTCGAGACATGTACTGTGGCGACGAGACCGTCTGTGATAACGTCCTGAACAAAGTGAAAGTCAATCTCGATGTGTTTTGTACGTTCGTGAAACACCGGGTTTTGGGCAAGATGCAAAGCAGATTGGTTGTCACAATAGATGGTGATGGAGACGGAAGAAACGATACCCAAACTGGATAAAAAACCATTAAGCCATTTCAATTCACAGACTAGGTGTGCCATAGAATGGTACTTAGCTTAAGTGGAAGAAAGAGAGACGGTTTGTTGCTTTTTATTTTTCCACGAAATAGGGGAGGTACCGAGGGAGACGAACTAACCTCTGACCGACCTACGGGTCATAGGACGACCAACCCAGTCAGTTACTGATCGGTTCTGTCGCGGTCCCGAAACAAAAATAATTTACCCGAACTAGGCTAACAACATAAGGAATGTAATTAGGGAAGTAGGGTGTCGATCCTCAGGGAGTACGTGTTACTTATGAATTGTTATGGATTGGTTTTCATTTAAAATCGAGTCACTTGAGTTGTTTGTCTGAACTATTAACATAAAATAAAATAACAAGAATATAAATGACGATATGTAAGAACAAATATGTAAATTTCAAAGTAAAAAACCCAGAACAGACTACTTACCCGATCGGGTTGTCACGTACCCGATCGGGGAAGTCCTCTGATCTGAATATTGACAACTAATTTCTAACTAAAGACGGTATTTAAATGACAATATTGAAAGTCTAACTAACTAAACTAATAAACAGGACAATAAAAATAAAGTAAGCTATCTAAGAACGGAAATAAAAAGACAATAAAATAAACTATCTAGGAACGGGAATGGAAAGACGATAAAACAAACTAACTAGATAACAATAAAATAAACTATCTAATGCGGTAAAATGAACTATCTAATAATAGAAATAAAATGACAATAAAATAAACTATTTAAAACGATAAAGTAAACTAACTAATCAAGTTGATATAGTGAAAGAGAAATACATGTAAAACTAGTAAAAAGTTTCATAGATACCAATATTTAGAATTACTATGATTGTCTAGGCCTTGTAGCGGTATATTCCTTCCGGATTCGTACCGACCTTTTAGTGGGTCCTAACGTCCTTTCAGCATGGTTAAGTCACTAAACCCCTATTGATAGTCCTAATTCCTATCCCAACTCTCGTCATAAAGATAGAAATGACTACTACAAACAATTGTTTATGGCCACTAAACAAAGTTATAGAATTTGACACGACCAAAGGAAGAAACAATTTAGACGGTTCAATTGGTAACTACTCTTCTTATAATTCATTTGACTTGTAAATCATTTCAAATATTACAACTCTATTTATTTTATTTACACAATAATAATTTTACAATATTAGATTAAATCTAATCTATGTGATTATGTGATTAAGTAGATTAGCAAGAAAAAGATATATGAAATTAGACTATGAAATGTAAGCACTAAAGTGATTATGGTGATTATGTCAACAATCATTCTAATGATATTTTTAAGGATTATATGATTAGGTAAATTATAATGTGACATGCTAAATAATACTTTGGTTTTAACTAAATTGATTTTAGGTTGATTTCCTACTACCAACAATATTGTGAAAATGATACTAATGAGATTATAATTCATGGTGGTTAAAATTGCATAAGTAAATAAGATTAGAGAATTACCGATAAGGAAAATGAGTATATAAGAATGAAAGTAAGAACAAATACTCAATAACAAAAGCTAAGTAAACACTAGAGAAATACTAAGAAAGCTATAAAAACTTGTAAGAAAGTGTGCTAAAAGAAGTGATAATAGATTATTAGATTATTGTAAGATTGTGTGTTTTGATGCTTGGATGATCATTGGCTTTTATAAGGCTGCATGGCTGCTGATCCTCTTGATTATTCGTACCCTAGTCAATGCATTAAACCTCCCATTTAAGCTCGGATTGAAGAAGAGCCAAGTAACGTCTTCTTGCAGAAATACCCGATCGGGTAACAGGCAATCCGATCGGGTTTTTGTGTAAGTCGGATTTTCCGTCTTTTCATCTTAGGCACGGAATCCTATGCCTTAGTCTTTGGTCAATGCATTACGGAATTGGGCTTGGGCTGATCTTATCTTGACTTGGGTTGAGTTTTATTCTTAAAGCCCAAAGCCAAAATCCAAATTGAGTCCATTCGAGGAAAGATGTAGCGGAATTGTAATGAAATTGTGAACTGGCTATCATCAATTCCTTGAAAACTCGTATCCTAGTGTCTTTGCTCCATAAAGTAGGAAAATACAGCAAAACCGCTTCATTTCCTATAAAACGAGCCAAAACATGCAAAACAACTAGAATAGCAGTATTAGCTCGTTAATCACTTAACAAAGTGCATAAATCATATAGAAATCGAGCTAAAACGGGGGATAAATCAATACAAAATATCACTTATCAAACTCCCCCAAGCTAAACCCTTGCTTGTCCTCAAGCAATCATAACAATCATAACTAGGACAAGGGTAGCTAACGATGATCAATCTATCATGCAAATCTCAAAAAGTAAGCTCTAATAAGTAGATGAATCATAAACCCACAGCAACAAGGGCGAAAGAAAAATGCGAAACATGGTTGAGATTTACATAACGGCGCAGCATAGAAAATATTCTTTGGACTTTTTCAGCTCTTGCATGATCTTTTTGACAATGGACTCTCACGGTACACTCGTCACTCAAATTTTTGTAAATTAGGAAATCTTAGGTAAAATTTGAAGTGACACTCACCTATCTACAACTTATAAGAATGTGCCCGCAGTCTAGTATGGTAGACAATCCAAAATCATTAAGTAAAACTAATCATGATCAAATTATAATGTAAGAAGCACTAGTAAAGTAAAGAAGAGGCTTGGGAAATTTGGGTAAGATAGTGGACAAATGAATTTGGTCATGTGGAGCTTAAAGTCAAGCTAGTAATAACCAAATGTGTAGTGGATACTCAATCCAAATCATACCAATTCCCATCGATAATAGTCAAAGCCAAAAGCAGCATATTGGCTTATTAAACATTAGAATCAAGATACGACTTCCCATAATTTTCTTTCTTTTCATTTCATGGAAGCGTTTTTCCTCTTTTTTTTTTTCTTTTTTTTTTCTTTTGATCTTTCAATTTCATTTTTCATTTTTCATCGTTCTTTCAAAGCTCTTTTTTTTTTCTTTTTTTTTTCTTTTTTTCTCTCTTCCACCAAAACCCGGAAATCAGTAATCCCGAGACGGCTCACACCAAATGGTGGAATTATCATATCATCGTAAAAGCACAGAACACCTCTACACAAATAGTTGGTTACTAGCTCAACAAGGGTAGGCAAATTTATAATGTAGCTAGAAAGAAGGGTGTTTATTGTGAAAGGTGAACAAGAGATTGAATGGCTTCAAAATGTAGATCATGACAGTAATACTTATAGAAAATGGACTAAAAACCATACTTATGCGTTTTGATGTAACACAGACTATAAGGAGAAACTACTCACTCCTAAACTGGGATTGGGTTCAGATGTACCGACCACTTGGAGGCTCTACCTTACAATATGAGTAGCTTGCCAAAGTCAAGATCAAGCTTAATTAAGTCCAAATGCAATTCCCTATCTACTGTGTACAAGACATCCCCATGAATGCACAATTCCTCGTAATAAAACGAAACATCAGCTTATAAAAACTACAAAATGAGAAATGTAAGATGGAAATGATCTTTTCTTTTTGTTTTTTTTTTCGAAACTTTTTTCCTATAAAAACTAAAAAGAAATTAAGAAAACTAAAAGAAAATAAACTAAAAAGAAAACTAAAAATCTAAATGCAATCCTAAATGCAGTTCCTAAATGCAAATCCTCCCACAAGCTAAAACTTCACATTGTCCACAATGTGCATGCGATTATAACATAAACAAACCGAGAAACGGCTAATAGCACATGGAACAGAGAAACGATATGAAATTCTAATGGGAAAAGGCAAAATAAAACTAAAAATGTGAAAAATAAAGAAAAAGAATAAAATTCTTACAAAATCGCCAGCCTCCCCCAAGCTAGTATAAACAAGGGAAGCTCATCATCAAATCACAAAGGCCACCAGCCACGGCCTCTCCTCTCAGAAGGAGGTGGCTCGGGTTCGGATCCAGAAGCATCTGCATAGTGGGTATCATCTGCAGAATGATAACTACCACGAGAAGAAAAGATCCCGGTTGGGTTGCTGGCTCCAAAGGTTTGATACTCCTCCACTTGGTGATCAGGAAAATCACCTCCATTGTGACACCCTCAAATTTGCGGAAAGAAAAAAATTATTTAAATACATAAAAGATAATAATACATAACGAAGGTGTCATAAATAAAAAGGGTCATTACAAAACGGAAATAATATTATACAAAAGAAATATACAAGACGGGAGACATATCTCCCGTAAAAATACGGAAATAAAAGAGTGTATAATAATATACAATCTAAGAACCGAATATAGGTCCAAGGTGAATACTTCGCTCGCTAGCTCGTCAATGTACCCAAAGTATGCATCACCACCTGTTCGACCGCATTAAATATAAACACGGAAGCCACAGTCAGTGGGGAGTAACTCCGAGTTCTCCCAGCCACGGAATGTCGAGTTTAATAAAACATGAATAACATAAAAGCAATGTATATGGAAAATACAAAACTTAACAATTATGATATGCTTTTCATGTTATGAACAAATAACTAACATATAACCTAGCATATGAAAGCTATCATGTGAATCCGATAATAACCTATAACACGAGGTAGGGAAGCTGGTATGCTAGCTCAGAGGTTACCGTTAACATGGCCATGATACACTCAAACCCTAATCAACACTTAATCATGTGAATCAGTTAACAACCGGTAATCCAAACTCTATCAACCTTAGCCGGCTTGCATCTCACCTTCTAAGATTCATAGAATCATACAAACATGAAAGACCAATACTTCTATAAACAGGCATAAGTTCCTAGGACGGCCAATAGTCATCTGTAACTCGAGTCTATACCACAAGGTAGGAAAACATCCTAGCCCTAGACTGATCAGACCTAGCGACAACAGCTAACCCATTCCTCGTCTCATTACTAAACAGGACATGAGAAACTCTACTAGGCGACCCCCTAAGCAGAGATGGCTAGTACTTAAGCTGGCTCCCTTCCCAAAGCGGAACTCTTAGGATGCCATGCCCCCGGGTTGGTATCAAAAGGCCCAAGCCAGTGACACAAAAGCTATCAAGCAGTAAACTATATACTCGTTAAAGATAGTAAGGCCTATCGATGTCATGGTCCAAGATACTCATTTAGAATTAGAATGGTCAAGACGACATATACTCATAATTCTCTATGGGTACTTAGTCAACACGACACCAACCATATAATCAAACAGTCACGGGAGAAACTTCCTATCATGTGACTAATTGCATATAAATCATATTCAAATAACATATCGCCTCATATCTACTAAGGCTTATTCATTCATTCATTAAAATAAAACCTTACCTGAAGACAAATCCCCGACCCGAGTCCCGCGACGGGTCATCAGTCAAAACGGGGCTGACTAGATCTTAGTTTGACCAAACCTGTTTCATCAAACCGGCTAGAAACAGAGTCTTAGCCATCGAGGCTTGAACATAAGAATATCACATTCATTACATGTTATTTTATTACAACTTCTAACATGTGAAATATTAAATCCAACCAAAACCCCGCTTGACTTAAAGGATATCAATTTAAACTATGATCTCGTCTTATAATTTCTAACATGTGAGAAATAATAATTTTATGAAAAATACTTTTAATTAAAT
>JAIUZE010066123.1:0-11519 GCA_022085475.1 Heliosperma pusillum
CCAGTGTTACTCTTATGTTATTTTTTTTGGTATCCCGTAAAATTAGAGTGTCACCTTTATCCATTGTTTAACCTTCATTCACCACCAACTCCCACCCTAACTCAACGACAAACACGTAACTAACCTCCCCGAGCGGTAATGGATGCACTCCGTATCTCCGCTTAGAATATTAAAGTGTTTGTCAACCTGAAAGAAACAATCAATTTTTTTAAAAAATCATCCAATAATCAAATTAAAGCCTTAGCTAGCCTTAAATCGATCACATAATCAATCAAATTACTAGGAAATTACAAAGACAAAACAAAATCGACAAATTCAATAACAAAAATCAACGATAAGTTCGATAATTACACGGACGAGTTACAGAATGAAGACGAGAAATCAAGAAGCAAGAAGAATTAAAACAAATCAAAATAAGTCAGGTAAAAATGAATTGACAATATAAAAAGTAAAGGTCAACCTTAGCGTTTACCTCACAATGACTAAACTTAAAATCAAAATTCCCGTACATCATAAATCTACTTCACACTCTTACTATCGTAGCTTCGTAATCCCCAATTCCTAACTCATCATTCAACCTCATCCAAACACCATTAAATCTTACTAATAACCACCCTTATGGCCCATCGTCACCCCCTAGTTACCACTAGCTAACCATCATTGTTAATAGTTTCTGCGATGAAGAGTTTCCTGGGTTGTTAAGAGTTTATTCTAACCATCTTCACAATTAGACACCTCTAATGGAGCCTAACCAGGCTGCCTAGAACAGCCAGTAGTACCTCTCGTCACAGACCTGGTGCTGGCATCGGAACACTGCCCACGAGCCATCAGCCTCAATCGAGTGACCACAATCGAGTTCGGACAAATCAACTCACCACCTCCGTGCGCACTACTTTAGCCAATAAAATCAAAATTCATCAAACTATTCCTTGCTTGACTTTGATCTAAATCCGATCGAATTCGCTAAATTTAACAAAAAAAAGAATTTCGTCTATAATTCAGGGGGATGATGCTTTGATGGTGAATCATCTGGTGTATCATTCAAATTATGATGAGACCACCTTGTATTATGATTATTGCGTCTTAATGAAAAAAATGAATATGATAATATTCATTTATTCAGAATTATGTTAAATATTATTACCCCCAATTTTTTTAATCTCAGTGAGATTAGCTTTGATTGTTTTGTTGAAATTAATATGATATGTAAAGGAAAAGAAAAATAGGGGAGTTTGAGTGGAGAGAGAAGTGGTTGACAAAAGAAATAGAAAACAACGGCAAAACAGATTAACGTAAGATTAAATCAGGATCATTGATTTTAATTTAATCTAAGGTCCATATTTGTGAGTACCAACTCACCATAAGACACTAGACTCACAAGAGCCTAACACTATATATATATATATATATATATATATATATATATATATATATATATATATATATAATATTATTATATATATATATATATACTCTATCCATCACATATATATATACATATACATATATATATACATATATACATACATATATATATAGAAGTGGGTTCAAATGAGTCTCCCCCTTCCCTTTGAGTCCTTGAGTCCTAATCCAAGCCCTTGGATCTAAAGGATGAAGGGTTAGGATTAAAACAAAATGGATGGCCAAGATTGTGAGACACACCAAATCCAATCCTTTCAAACCCTACTACTTATACCTAACCCTCACTACTTTTTTCTCATTTTCACATTTTCCACTATCTCTCTACCTCCCAAAACAAAAACCCAAAAAATTAACCACCTCCTCTCCCTCACTCACAAAACCCGACAACCACCTAGCCCACCCCTCCACCGCCGCCCGCCGCCCGTCGCTCCCATGCCCTGCCGTCGTTCCCCTGCCCTGCCGCCGCTCTCCTGCCCTGCCTCCGTTCCCCTGCCGCCTCTCCCATGCCGCCGCTCCCCTGCTCTTCTCGGCTCCCTCCTACCGCCTCTCCCCTGCCTCTGTTCCCCTTCTCATTTTTTTTTGTTTTTTTTTTTTCAGATTTATACCATCATATTTTAGCCATTTTTTTAATATGTTTTTAGATCTGAAAAAAGTTAAAAAGGTTAAAAAATACAACCACTATCATTTCAAATCTTGTTTTTTATTTTTCAGATTTATTATGTTTTCTATTTTACTTTAGATCTCATTATTTTTATATATGTCTTTTTTTTCTAGATCTAGTTTATTTGCTTTTTTTTTTTACAGATTTACATTTTTTTAGATCTTGTTTTTTTATTTTTAAAATTTCTTATGTTTTACTTTTTTTTTATATATATGTCGTTTTTTATTTTTTAGTTTTATTTTTATTTTTTGGTGGTTGATGGAATTTTTTCCAATATCTAAAATTACACCATTATTTACTAAAGTTATATAATTATGGACTGAAGTTACATCATTTAAAAGTTTTATAACTAAACTTGCGTCATTATGGAATTTTTATTTTATAAAGCTAATGTTTTTCTTTTTATTTTCTAGATCTTGTTTTGTTTATTAAATTCTTGGTTTTATTTCAAAATCTCGTTTTTTGGTATTTTTGTTGGTGGTTGGTGGAAGTTAGTATGGTTGCTTTATTTCAAGATCTCATTTTTTTATATATATTTTTTTCCAGATCTAAAGTTACATAATTATGTACTAAAGTTGCATAATTATGTACTAAAGTTGCACAATTATGTACTAAAGTTGCACAATTATGTACTGAAGTTACCCTATTAAGGACAGAAGTTACCCTATTAAGGACTGAAGTTACGCTATTAAGGACTGAAGTTACGCTATTATTGACTAAAGTTACATTAGTATGGACAAAAGTTACATTAGTATGGACTAAAGTTACATTAGTATGGACTGAAGTTACAATAGAAAAAACTAAAGTCACCTAAACATGTCTTAAAAAATTCATATTACTATATTAAATCTCACTTTAGTATAAAGTTACATTATAATTAACTAAAGTTACACATTTAATAAATAAAGTTTCACTAATAAAGGTTAAAGTTACACTTATAAAAATGTTAAAATTAAATCATATTTTAACTTAAAGTTACACAATTAAGAATTGAAGTTACACTCATAAAAAAAACTAAAATCACATAAATTTTTTTAAAAATTATAAAATTCAAATTTATATAGTCAAAATCACATTTTATTTCAAAGTTACAAAAATAATAGTTGAAGTTACAATCTTAATAACTAAAGTTAGGCTCATAAGAAGGCAAAAATTACATAAACTTATCTTAAACTTACATAAATTCAAATTTATATAGTCGAAATCACATTTTGCTTTAAAGTTACACTAAAAAAGGTTGAAATTACACTCGTAATGACTGAAGTTATACTAATAAAAAGTCTAAAATCACATAACTTGTTTAAAGTTACATAAATTCAAATTTATATAATGAAAACCACATTTTAGCTTGAAGTTACAAAATTAATGGTTGGAGTCAATAAAACCCACTCATTTTGTTTTAATCTTGTCCCTTCATTTTATTCTAATCTTGTCCATCCATTTTCCTTTTAATCTTGACCCTCCATCTTGTTTTAATCTTGTCCCTCCATCTTGTTCATCCAATGACCAAGATGAGGACTCGTGGACTCAATTTTGAAGGTGAACTCATTAGAACTTGCCTATATATTATATATATATATATATATATATATATATATATATATATATATATATATATCTGTGTGTCTGTGTGTGTGTGTGTGTGTGTGTGTGTGTGTGTGTGTGTGTGTGTGTGTGTGTGTGTATGTGTGTGTGTGTGTGTGTGTGTGTGTGATGATATTATTTATATATGATAATGATATTGTTTATATTTGATGATGATAATGTATGTTTATATGCTCTTGTTATGTACCTTTTAATTTGATATGGCTGGGAGAACCCCGAATTACTCCCTACTGACTGTGACATTCATGTTTCATGAATGAACATGTACTCTTTTGGTGTTGAGACCGTGTGAGCTAGCGGGTCTCGATGAAGACGTTTTACCTTCCGTTTGACTCTAGTTTTCTAGAAAATCTAGTGTTTTGAGGGACTTTGTCTCCCCGTTGTTTTTACTTTATTTTCGTATTGGTTTGTTTGACTATTCCTCGTACTATTTCCTTTATGAAAAAGTTTTTTTTTAAAAAAATATGTATTTCCGCTACGTATTTGCATGTTGTGCTTTGTTTATTTTTCCGTATTTTTTAGGGTTGTCACAGTTGGTATCAGAGCTTAAACGCTCCTAGCGCACACACGTGAAAAACCCTAACCTTAAAAATAACTTCACCTATAATAATGAATGAGAGAAGGGTAGAAACTATGGACCTAAGTTGGTAGTCTTGTTGTATATGCTATATGTTAGGTACTAAAATGATTTGCCTTGTTGTTTTCAGAATATAGTGAGACCACGCTTTGTTGACAACGCAATCTTGGAGGTCCTTACTCAAGTGTTCCGCAACAAGCAAGATCATGCCAATGCCGTCCCCGTTCAAGTGCCCCGTGAAGATCACCATGGAAGCTATGCAGGGGTTGCTAGTCATATTGCAAGGTGACGATAGCTTCTCACTGCCTTGTAAGGGAGGCCGATCATTGGTAGAACATCGCTAGCCTTATCGCTTCAAGGTGCTTGTTGAGGACAACTTTTACCCAAAAGACTCAAGCAACAAAGGGTGAAAGAATTCATTGATCTCAAGCAAGGAGATATGTCGGTTCAATAATTTACTACTAAGTTTAACAAGCTTGCTCATTTCGCTTCAAGGCTTGTTAAGGATGATCACGACCGAGCCTTCTATTAGTGGAATAAGTTGAGTGCTTTATTGGAAAGCAAAGTAAGAAGGAGCTCCGTGACCTTCGTTGAGCTATACGACGATGCTATTTGGGCCGAGAACTCGTTTCTCTTCTTTCACACCTCGTCCAAACTTCTATGGCTAGAGGCCATTTGTTCCTTATTCTTCCACCTCTTTTGCTAATAACATTAATTTTTTTTCCAAGAGCCAAGTCCCCGTTCGTGCTAATATCCAAGAAAACCCTCATGTGAATGCTCAAGTCGTTGCTCCGACCAATGTCCCCGGAGTTGGATACTACAATATGCCCTTCACTTTCGACTTTTGCAAGAAGCCCGGTCATCGTTTTGACGATTGCCCGGATAGGAAGCTCCCCGATGCTAAGCCAAAGGGCTACATCTTCGTCTTAAGCCGTGCCGAGACCGATGCTCACCTCGAGATTATCAGTGGTTTTTTCTCTATTCTACATCACCCATGTCTTATTCTCTTTGATACCGTCACTTCTATGTCCTTTTTGGCATCGATATTTTTGATATTTTAACCCCTGAGTCTACTTCTAGTGATGATACTCCCATATCCTTACCTTCCGTAGAAACCATTTCTTGTTCCCTTGTTTATCCCGATGTACCTATCTGGAAGGGAGAAACAATCTTTCTCGCTAACCTTCTTAGATTCCCCCATGGTGAACTTGGTGTAATTTTGGGTATGGATTGGTTAGCTAAATATCATGCTAGATTTGAGTGTAGGGATCAAAAGATATTTCTTAAGAGTTCCTTAGGAGTTCTTGTAACCTATAAGGGAAGTTATTCCCGAATGGGTGTGAAATTGATTTCAGCTTTGAAGTTGTTAAGTATGGTGAAGAAAGGTTTCCAAGCTTTCCTATATGTGGTGACTGAAAGTCCTAGACCTCTAATTAGACTTCTTCTAAATAGTTCATTAAATTACATTAACTTAATGATTTAGGATCTAGTTATCATGCATGCAAATATAAAAGCATAAAAGAAAAGATAAGACGAACATATCCTTACATTGGGAATTTTCGGTTCAATATGGGCACAATAAGAACTTCTTCTTATTGTTCTTGAGAATGTAATTAGTGGATGATCCTCCATAAAACAACCTCCAAAGTAGAAGGTCTCCTTCTTGTTGCACCCAAGATTTAACCCAATAAAACACTATATTTATTAACTAGATAAATATAGTATTATCCCTTAAAAGATACTAGAAATATTACTACATTAGTAATATATGAAGTATATAATATTTATGTGAGTTTTAGAGAGATGAGTGCATGAGAAAAAAATTGAGCAAGCATGAATTAAAATTAGAAAAAGAGAACAACTCTTGTGTCCTTTTTCTAATTTTCTCACGGCACTCTCAACACCAAATAGGTGATTATGGGCTCTTATTTTATTCACATGCATGAATGTTGAGTGTTGGTGAGTATATAATCATAAGATGTCATAATAGGCTATCATGACATGTAGCATAATAGGTAATCATGGCTAAATGTTGAGTGTAGACTTAAACAAAGCAAATTGTTACTACAAGCTATTATCAAACGTCCACCATATGCATTATATGGTCCATTTTTATTTTTGATATTTGTCTCACAAATACTTATTATCATATGCTTGATTATCTTATATAATTAAGTATTAATTTGATCATATAACAA
Source organism: Heliosperma pusillum (assembly GCA_022085475.1). Taxonomy (NCBI): domain Eukaryota; kingdom Viridiplantae; phylum Streptophyta; class Magnoliopsida; order Caryophyllales; family Caryophyllaceae; genus Heliosperma; species Heliosperma pusillum. The sequence continues at coordinate 6,464 of JAIUZE010066123.1, forward strand.
TTATATGACTCAAATTAATAAATAATATAAACTCAACTTTAAAGTGATATTTTACCATTATATGAATATATAATAGGTCCCACAATGCCCAGTTAATTTATTTTACAACTCCTTGTAAATATAATTAACTAATTACCTCTACCTCAAAATATATGCATAACCTCAACTAATTTAATGAATTAACGATTAATCACTAAATTAAATCATATTTAATCGTATTAAAATAAGACGTAAAATTTATTCAGTCAATTATTGTATAATTGACTAATAAACTTAAGTGGAATGAGTTCCTAACTCAATTTCCACTAACTAACTCACATAACTAAACGTATATCAAATATACGCAAGGGACTAATTAAACTGTATCATATACAAATAATTAGTATTCTATTTGGGTCTCATCCTATAGGTGTGACCTAAAGGGATCAGTTGATCATCGCCGTCGAACGACAATAACGTCAAACTCTAGTCAGCCGAGCGTTACCGATTTACGTTAATCAACTGACGTGGAGTATCATAATATACTAATCATGCCACGTATATTCCAAATGAGATTTATTATATAAATGCACTATTGTGGAGGACACTTACTCCAACAGTGACATCATCACCCATTTCTTTACCTAATAATGAAGATGTTCCCGAGGTTCATGACTTCCCCGATGTTTTCCCCGAAGATATTCCCGGGATTCCTCCTGAATGTGATGTGGAGTTTTTCATTGACCTTGTATGTGACAACCCTCGCGAATGCGAAAATATAAAACATACAAGCATGTGAATTATATAGCGGAAATAGGTAGTTTTAAAAACTTTTATACATGCAAGTTAAATAAAACGAGGAGTGTCAAAATAATACAAACTAAGTACTGGAATACAACAAAGAGACGGAGTCTCTCAAAATGTTTAGCAAAGAACAAGTGTTTAACAACACTAGCTAATATCGTCTAGAGGTGAAAACTTCCATGGACAACGCCCGCTAGCTCACACCCGAACCCCAAAACATCATATCCAAAAAGGCATCCAAGCAAGCAACCTGTTCATTCATGAAAAACATGAACGCCACAGTCAGTGGGGAGTAACTCCGGGTTCTCCCAGCCATATCACCTTTAACGTACATATAAGGAGATACAAAAGTAAAATCATGCATATATATAGATATCCATGTGAGTTACGATAAGAAAAGATAGGCAATACGAGATATAATGATAAGAACATAAGAGGCACAAATCCGAATCCATCATGATATTCAAAGACTCGGGGAAGACACTCTTAGTCAACCGAATACGCTCACTAGGGCTTGCATCTCACCGTTAGCGGTATAAGTTTGATAAGATTGAGACTCGACAGACAAACCAAGTCAAGTCATGCGATGATCACAATAAATCCAACATATTATCATCCATTCACGAACAAAGACATTGACGGTGTCCAATCATGCAATGACCATGAATAATATCATGAAATCACGCATTCAAAGAACGACGACACAAGACGACATCTCTCACGGTAAATGAAACGCACTAGCACCGTGTACATTGCAAGTATGATTAACAGGCATCCACGGGATAAACATTTCCCTGAACGCATACACGATCAAATTTCGTATATGTTCACTAATTTCCTTCGGTAGGACGACGATATAAATACCCGGTCCTAGTCTAAATCTGGCCAGAATCCCGGAATCGCATTTTCCAGTTCGACATGCGATAAACGTTTCGCACCAAGACTCGGTCACATCCAAAGACGCCGAGTATCCCAAATTCGGTAGATCAATTCACGAAAGAGGCGGAAACACAGCTCAAGCCTCATAACAAGCGGTACGCTAGATGCAAATAAAACCACCTCGCAAGTACACAACATTTGACGGCCGGGTCGATCAACGCATAGCGTTCAACTCCCAACAACGTCGTCGTATGCCCACTAACACATGCATTTAAGCAGTAGGATACCTCCTCGTTCCGACATTCCAGCCTTACGAACGGGAAGGTAGCCAAGGGAATGAGAAAACAAAGCACAAGACAAAATAGTGCTCAAACCGTATCATTTGTAAAAACCGACTCAAAGTGGAAACATACCAAAAACCGTCACAAAACATGTGATACAAGCGAGTGAAATACCATATATCCAAAATATCAATATTATAAGTCACTACGTAAAATTATACGTTAAAAGAACCATCGGAATTATTATAAATGAAAACCGTAAACAACCTATATAAACAACACTCAGCAGGTGCCAGCCGGTAAGGCTGACTGGCTGCCGGTCCACCGGCTCATGCCACAAGTCAATATGAAAAATCAATATGAAATGTCAGTGTGTCCCAGTCGGTCAGGTCAACCGGATGCTGGTCGACCGGCTGGAACCAAAGGGTCACTTGAAAAACAAAGGAAGGAGAGGGGTGTCTCAGCCGGTGGTCTGACCGGCTGCCAGTCGACCGGCTGAGCCCAACCGCATATTCCAAAATCACGTAAAAATGCCAAAATATACAGCAGGTGCCCCAGCCGGTGGTCTGACCGGCTGAGGCCTAATGTACTCAAAAATGCTTTGTTTCATCCATGTTCAACATTCATCAATTAGCGATTATCATTCTAACTCATCAATTCAGATATGAATACTCAATAAACAACATCCATCAACAAATATACAAGTCATAAGTTTACTAACCAAAATCTAAACACGGTTTCTATCCTAGAAATCACATAAAACACGTAAATGATATCGAGTAACCCTTCACCGTTACCTTTACGCGTCTTTACTAATCGTCTAGCTCCTCTTCAATAAGGTAATAGTCTTTGTCGGGATCTTGGAGGTCACCACCTACAAATAGATCATAAAAGATGAATAAAATTCATCTTGAGAAAGACGGAAAGTTTGAAAAGCGAGAAAGACGGTAATTTTATTATCAATACGGATAGAGGAAGGTAAGGGAGAAGAATGAGACGAAGTTACGTGAATTCTAGCAAGTAACGAATGAGCTAGGATGATTCAAATATCGGAAAGTGGATGGAGGCAAGGGTTTGGTTGCTTAAGGAAGAAGAAATGGTTTTGGTTTTTGTTTGAGTAAGAAATAGGTTAAATGAGGAGTATGAGTATGTATAAGGGAAAGTCAACTAAAAGTCAAACTCGCCTTAAGACGGGATTCTCATGGAATCTCGCGGAAATTCCAAATACGAACTCGGAAATTCTAAATTCGACTCGAAACATTAAATTCTAAATTAAAACTTAAAATTACTGAAAAGATTTCGTAAAATATTTCTACTAGAAAAATAGGGTACATTTCCGGGTGTTACAATCACCCCACCTTTTAAAAAGTTTCGCCCTCGAAACTTGAGGGAAAGAAAAATACCTTACTCGAAAAGACTCGGATATTTACTACGCATAGAAGCTTCAGTTTCCCAAGTCTCTTCTTCGACATTAGCACTTCTCCACAAGACTTTCACTAAAGGAACTACTTTACTTCTCAACTTCCTATCCTTGCGATCTAGGATGCGGATCGGCTTCTCTTCAAAGGATAAATTCGGTTCAAGCTCGGGCATTTCAACTTGAAAGACATGGCTCGGATCACTAACATACTTTCTCAATTGAGAAACATGAAATACATCATGAACCTTAGCCAAATTCGGCGGCAAATCCAACTTATAAGCAACGGCACCAATCCTTTTCACAATATCAAAAGGTCCAATGTATTTCGGGCTCAATTTACCCTTAACACCAAACCGTTTAACACCCTTCATTGGAGATACCTTCAAGAATACTTTATCTCCCACCTCGAATTCTAAAGGCCTTCTTCGGATATCGGCATAAGACTTTTGACGGTCTTGAGCGGCTTCCATTCTATCACGAATGACCTTCACATTATCAATGGTTTCAACAAGACTCGGGGGCCTTAAATAACGATGTCATCAATTGATCAAAAATATAGGACTCTGACATTGCCTTCCATTAAAGAGCTTCATATGGAGCCATTCTTGATAGATGCATGATAACTTGTTGTAAGAAGAAAACTCACCAACGGTAAAGCTATTTTCCCAACTAGACTGAAGTCAAGCACAAGCCCATTAAGCAAGTCTTCTAAAGTCGAAATAGTCCTCTCATATGACATCCGTGCGGCATGAAAAGCAGTCTCATAAACAATTTACTACCCATGGCTTCTTGGCATAAAGCCTTACAAAATCTCGAACAGAATCTCGGATCTCGGTCGGATATTTTTTAATCTCCATTAGGAAACACCATGATATCTAACAATTTCATCCACATAAGCCTTTGCTAAACGATCCAAATTCCAAGTTTCTTTGATCGGAATAAATCTAGCACACTTGGTCAATCGATCAACAACAACCCAAACGGCATCTTTTCCTCCAACGGTCCTCGGCAAAGCCATAACAAAATCCATAGAAATAGATTCCCACTTCCATAGCGGAATATCCAACGGTTGTAGCAATCCACCGGGCCTCTTGTGTTCAATCTCCACTTGTTGGCAAGTAAGACATCTTCCAACATAAGATACAACATCACCCTTCAAGTTCGGCCACCAAAATTGTAGCTTCAAGTCTTTGTACATCTTATCACCTCCGGGGTGAATAGAATAAGGGGAAAGGTGAGCTTCATCAAGAACTCGCTTCCTCAAATTAAGAGCATTAGAAACAAATAAACGACCATGGAAACGAAGAACACCTTCATTATCAAACTTGAAATCTTTACCTTTACCTTCGAGAAGTTTGGCTTGGATAGACTTGTAGGTAAGATCATCAACTTGGCTTTCGCGGATTTCACGGAGAAACACAGGTTCGGCAATCATAGCACCAACATGAACAAACCCACGCTCTACGAATTCCAAACTCAACCTTCGAAACTCGGCACAAAGATCAACTGGTAAAACATGCAAAGCATTCAAAGCATGAGAAGCTTTCCTACTAAGAGCATCTGCAACAACATTTGCCTTCCCTTCATGATCTAATAACTCAAAATCATAATCATTCACCAATTCCAACCATCTTCTTTGTCTCATATTCAACTCTTTTTGAGTAAATATGTACTTCAAACTTTTGTGATCGGT
>JAIUZE010066124.1:0-34444 GCA_022085475.1 Heliosperma pusillum
AGTGACACAATTAAGGTTTGAAGTGACACTTTTAAGGATTGTAATTCAACTATTTGAAAATGAAGTTACACTATTAAAAATTGAAGTTACACTTAGTAAGGACTAAAGTTACCTAAACTTTACTTAAAGTTACTATAAAATATTCAAATTAAAGTAACACATAAATTGTAAAATTTGTATAGTAGAAATCACATATTGGGTTAAAGTAACACAAATATTGGTTGAAGTTACACTCGTAATGACTGAAGTTACGTTCATAAAAATGTTAAAATCACAAAAAAGTGTTTAAGTTACATAAATTCAAATTTGTATAATCGAAATAACATATTAGGTTAAAGTTACACAAATAATGGTTGAAGTGACACTCGTAATGACTGAAGTTACACTCATAAAAATGTTAAAATCACAAAAATTTGTCCTAAAGTTACATAATCTTAAATTTGTATAGACGAAAACACATTTTTGTTTAAAGTTACACAAATAAGGGTTGAAGTTACTCTCACAAAACGGCTAAAATCACATAAACATGTTTTAAAGTTACATAAATTCAAATTTTTATAGTCGAAATCACATTTTAGTTTGAAGTTACAAAAATAATGGTTAAAGTTACTCTCGTAATGATTGAAGTTTCACTCATAAAACGCTGAAGTTACAAAAACTTGGCTCAAAATGATATTGTTACAATATCAAAGTCATGTGTAGGTGGAATTCACTAAACCCCACTCATTTTAATCTAATCTTGTCCCTCCATATTGTTCTCATCTTGTCCATCCATTTTCCTTCTAATCTTATCCCTCCATCTATTTTTAATCTTGTCCCTTCATCTCTTTCATCCAATGCCCAAGATGAGGACTCATGGACTCAAAAGATATGAAGGACTCACAAGAACCTATCTCTCTCTCTCTCTCTCTCTATATATATATATATATATATATATATATATATATATATATATATATATAGAGTGAGAGATAGGTTCTTGTGAGTCCACCCTTTTTTTTGAGTCCATGAGTCCTCATCCTAGCCATTGGATGAGGGAGATGGATGGATGAGATTGTAGAGACAAAAACACACTTAACACTAATCAATTACCTATGCACTAATGAATTAACTTTCTCTCGCTAGCCTTTAGTTAATCACTTTTGAGCACTTTTGAATTTCTGATATTTGTGAGTGTAACTTCAACCCATATTTGTGTAACTTCAAACTAAAATGTGATTTCGACTATATAAATTTGAATTTATGAAACTTCAAGACAAGTTTATGTGATTTTAGAGTTTTTATGAGTGTAACTTCAGTCATTACGAGTGTCACTTCAACCATTATTTATGTAACTTCAAACTAAAATGTGATTTCGACTACACAAATTTGAATTTATGAAATTTCAAGACAAGTTTATGTGATTTTAGCCTTTTTATGAGTGTAACTTCAGCCATTACGTGTGTCACTTCAACCATTATTTCTGTAACTTCAAACTAAAATATGATTTTGACTATATAAATTTGAATTTTTATAACTTTAAGACAAGTTTATATGATTTTAGCCTTTTTCTGAGTGTAACTTCAACCATTATTTGTGTAACTTCAAGCTAAAATGTGATTTCGACTAAATGAATTTGAATTTATGTAACTTTAAGAAAATTTTATGTGATTTTAGCCTTTTCTGATTGTGACTTCAACCATTATTTGTGTTACTTCAAGCAAAAATATGATTTCGACGGTACAAATTTGAATTTTTGTAACTTTAGACAATTTATATGATTTGAACCTTTTTATGAGTGTAACTCCAGTCTTTACAAGTGTAACTTCAAACCGTATTTGTGTAACTTTAATTTTAAGACATATGTATGTAACTTTAAAACATGTTTAGGTAACTTTCGCCATTTGAAAATTTTAATTTAAATTGATTTAACTTTAAGGCATATTTTGGTAACTTTAGTCCTTACTAATATAACTTCAGTTCTTAATTGTACAACTTCAAGCATAACTTTAGTCTATTAATAGTATAACTTTAGTATCTTAATAGTGTGACTTCAGTCCCTAAAAGTGTAACTTCAGTCCTTTAAAGTGTAACTTCAATTTTTAATAATGTAATTTTAAGATATGTTATCTTTAGTCATTATTAGTGTAACTTCAGTCCAAAATAGTGTAACTTCAGTCCAAAAACACCATCAATCAGACTAAAATCAAAACATAATAGTGTAACTTAAGCAAAATCATATTGTGTAACTTAAAACATATAAAATATAAATGTGAAATGTGTAACTTAAACAAAAACACATAAAACATATAAATGTGTAACTTAAGCAAAGTGTAACTTCAGTCATTATATGAGTAACTTCAGTTACTAAAAGTGAAACTTGAGTCATTATATGTGAAACTTCAGTGAAACAACACCAATAACCACAAAAAAAAACTTGTGGTTTTTAGATCTGAAAAAGTAATAAACATAAAAAACTTGAAAAATAATAATGAGATCTAAAAAATAAAAACATAAAAAACTTCAGTTTTTAATAAAGTAACTTTATTATTTAAAAGTGAAATTTAAAGCCTTAATAGTGTAACTTCAAGCCTTATAAATGTAACTTCAAGCCTTAAAAGTGTAACTTCAAGGCTTAAAAGTGTAACTTCAGTCTTTTTTTGTGTAACTCAAAAAAATCAGATCTAAACATAAAAAACTATAAGAAATAACAAAATTTAAAAAACAAAAAAAAATATATAGAAAGAATTACTGAAAATCTAAAATAAAAAAAATAATAAAAAAGAAGAAGAAGAAAGACACCCAAAAACAGCCCCACCCCGACACCCACCGTGAGTCCATTACCAACCACGGCCCAACCACCACCCAAGACTCCCCATAACAGGGGAAGACGGCGACGGGGAGGAGGAAGGAGTATGAGGAGGAGGAAGGAGTATGGGAGGAGGTTGATTTTTTTTAGATCTAGTTTTTGGTGGTGGTTTTTATGGGGTTTTTCTTTTAGATCTAGTTTTTAGTGGTGGTTTGATGTGGGAGGAAGGAGTATGAGGAAGGTGGTGGTGGTAGCGTCGGAGGTGGGGGTGGCGGCAAGGGAGGCCGAGCGAGGATGACCATGGAGGAGGCCGAGGAGAAGGAGGCGGGTGGAGGACAGGACGACCGTGAAAGACCGGTCTCAGCGGCCGGCATGGTGGCAGTGGCAGGCGATGGTAGGTGGTGGGTGAGTGGGTGGAAGGTGGTGGGTGAGTGAGAAGGAGATTATTTGGGTTTTGATTATTTGGGTTTTTGAATTATTTGGATTTTAGAGAGAGAGGGAGAGTTGATATTATGAGGGATGAGAGATAAGTGGATTAGTGGAAAATGTTATATATTGAATTAAGATGGGATTAGTGGTTAATTAGTAAAGATGAGAGAGAGTGGAAAATTAGCCCATTAATCCATTTTTGAGAGCTTCAATCTCAGTCATCCATCTCCAAGATCCAAGGGCGTATAAGAGGACTTATGGACTCACCTTTCCTAAGAGGACTTACATGATCCTCTCTCGCTATAGCTCGAGCGCGCTCGACGAAGAGCGCGTATCGCGATTAGCGCTCGTCTCGATATATAGAGATAGATAGATATAGAAGAGTATGATATATGATATATATTATATATATATATAGAATTAGGTTCAAATGAGTCCCCTTCCCTTTTGAGTCCTTGAGTCCTCATCCAAGCCATTGGATCAAGAGGATGAAGGGCTAAGATCAAAACAAAATGGAAGGCTAAGATTGTGTGAAACACACAATCCAATCCCTTCAAACCCTAATATATACACCCTTTCGTCACTCATTTTCTCTCATTTTCACATTTCTCGGTCTCTTTCTACCTCTTCTCTCTCTCTCTCTCTAATATCCTCTTAAAAAACAAAAAAAAAAACTCCACCCTCACCGAACACCACCCCCACCGCCATCTCCTCCACCGCCGACCTCCTCCACCAACACTGCCACCTTCTCCACTTTCTTCACCTTCGCACCGACGACCCCCCACCTGCTACCACCCTCCCCCACGTCGACGACCCTCTACTCCCTTGCCATCGACGCCCCTACCGCCGCCTTTATCCCACCTCTTGCACCGTTGTTTGTCTGTCCTCGCCGTCCTCCACTTCACCAACCACCACCAACAAGAACTTTCAATTTTTTTTCCAGATTTTCAATATTTGGTGGAGGAGAAGCGGGTATGGGATGGTGGTCAGAGGGATGGGGGCGCGTAAGAGTTGATGGCCTCCTATTGCCGCCTTCGCAACTCTCTCTCCTTTACTTTTTTTTTATTTTTCAGATTTGAACCATCACAATTTTAGTCTCAATTTTTATATCTGAAAAAAATGGTGAAACAAAAACAAGTACCACCATTTTAGTTCTGAAAATAAAAGAACAACCACCACCTTTTCAGATCTCAGTTTTTTTTTTAGATTTCTTATATTTTTTTATTTTTATTTTAGATCTCGTTTTTTTATTATATATTTTTTTTCTAGATCTATTTTGTTTTTTTCCAAATTTACTATTTTTTTTAGATATCGTTTTTTGTTTTTAAATTTTCTTATGTTTTTCTATTTTTCATTTTAGATCTGTTTTTTTTTTTTGGGGTTGGTGGTTTTTTTTCTTCCAGATTTTAAGTCATTATGGACTAAAGTTACACCATTATCGACTAAAGTTACACTATTTAAGAATTTTATAACTAAAGTTACACTAGATATGACTGAAGTTACAATATATAGGACTGGAGTTACACTAGTAAGGACTAAGGTTATACACTAGAAAAGATTAAAGTCACCTAAAAATATCATAAAAAATTCAAATTCATATATTAAATCGCATTTTAGTATAAAGTTACACTATAAATGACTAAAGTTACACATTATAATTGAAGGTTCACTAATAAAGGTTAAAGTTACATTCATAAATATGCTAAAACTAAATTATATTTTAGGTTAAAGTTACACAATTAAGGGTTGAAGTTTCATTCATAAGGACTAAAGTTACACTAATAAAAAGACTAAAATTACATAAATTTGTCTTTTAAGTTACATAAATTCAAATTCATATAGTCGAAATCACATTTTCTTATAGTTACACAAATAATCGTTGAAGTTATACTTGTAATGATTGTAGTTATACTCATAAAATGGTAAAAATCACATAAAGTTGCACAAAAAATGGTTGAAGTTACACTCGTAATGACTAAAATTATATAATTCAAATCACATTTTAGTTTAAAGTTGCACAAAAAATGGTTGAAGTTACACTCGTAATGACTGAAGTTATACTCAAAAAAGGCTAAAATCACATAAACTTGTCTTAACGTTACATAAATTCAAATTTATATAGTCAAAATCATATTTTAACTTGAAGTTACAAAAATAATGATTGAAGTTACACTTGTAATGTAAGTGGAAGTCATTCAAACCCACTTATTTTGTTTTAATTTTGTCCCTTTATTTTAATCTAATCTTATCCATCCATTTTTCTTTTAATCTTTGCCCTTCATATTGTTTTAATCTTGTCCTCCATCCCATTCATCCAAAGACCAAGATGGGGACTCATGGACTAAAAAAAGATGGTGGACTCATTAGAACTTACCTCTCTCTCTATAAAAACTATTCCATACTCGATACGAAAAGGTGAGATATAAACGACATCCAACATAGAAAACATGATTTTATACAATTTACCTGACTTTGGTGTGTAATATTAGACCTTCTAAATCAACGAATTATTTATACTTTATAATTCTGGATGTTTATTATGTTAGAAATTTTAAAACATTAGTTTATGTTTTATACTTTACTGTGCAATATTAGACTTTTTAAAACACGAGTTTATACAATTTACCTGACTTTAGTGTACACTTAAGGTTCAAAACTCAAATTTCTGCTTTTTAAATCTGATTGTTTATTATGTTTTTGTTTTCATGAATTGCATGTGTTTGTTACGGTGAGATCTACATCTGAAGTGGGAGTGAACAGCTAAACAATAGAAGTCTACTATTTTTGTATGAAGGTATACTATTACGTCCTTCGATTTATTTCTATTTTTTTAAAATTATTTTCAATACGCCATTATCATATTTTCAATATCCTATTTATGTTATATATATTTAGATCTATTTTTTTAAAACTCAAAAAGAAAATGGAGCTACTATAGTATCAGATTATAGAAGAAATATTTTTATTTATTTTGTAGTTTAAAACAGATACTTACATAATTATAGAACCACACATTTATTAAACTGATTTAGTTTGTGTATTGTATTAACATATATATTGGTGTATTTTTGTAGATCTTAAGTTGTAGTCGACTAATGTTGAAATTTTAATAACAAACAAATTAGGCGTCATTAATTAATTATGTCTTCGTCACATCATTACACTATTCTAAGTGATACAATAACTTTAAAAATAAAGTACAACATTTGGATTTGATGATCCGTCATATATTTAACCAACACCAAGCAATAGAAGTAGCGTCTTGTAAACTTCTAATATCATCTTTTACAACTTGAGTCTCTTTTTGACTGATTCAATTTGAGATTTTTTAAATAAATAGATTAAATATCGTTGACCTGTAATCGTTTTTGAATATGTTTTGAATAGTTCATCTTTCTTTACAACCCAAATTTAGCTATATTGAAATAAAGTTACAATTTGATTGTGAATATTTTTAGTTAACTCGAAATTTGATTTCATGTATTGCATGTGTTTGTTACGGTGAGATCTACATCTAAAGTGGGAGTGAACAGCTAAAGAATAGACGCCGGTTATTTTTTTTATTAAGGTATAATATTTCGTCCTTCGATTCACTTATATATTTTTTAATTATGTTCGATACACCATTATCATATTTTCAATATGCTATTTATGTTCTATAATTATATATCTTTTTATTTTAAACTGAAAATGAAAATGGAGATACTATAGTATCTGATTATAGAAGAAGGAATTTTTTTTTTGTAGTTTAAAACAGTTATTTACATAATTATATAACCAAGCATTTATTAGACTGATTTAGTTTGTGTATTGTATTAACATATATGTTTGTGTATTTTGGTAGATCTTGAGTTGTAGTCGACTAATGTTGAAATTTTAATAACAAACAAATTAGGCGTTATTAATTATGTCTTCGTCACATCATTACACTACTCTAAGTGATACAATAACTTTAAAAATAAAGTACAACATTTGCATTTGATGATCTGTCATAAATTTAACCAACACCAAGCAATAGAAATAGCGTCTTGTAAATTTCTAATATCATCTTTTACAACTTGAGTCTCTTTTTGACTGATTCAATTTGAGATTTTTTTAAATAAATAGATTAAATATCGTTGACCTGTAATCGTTTTGAAAAGTTCATCTTTCTTTACAACCCAAATTTAGCTATATTGAAATAAAGTTACAATTTGATTGTGAATGATTTTAATTAACTCGAAATTGGATTTCATGTATTACATTTGTTACGGTGAGATCTACATCTGAAGTGGGAGTGAACAGCTAAAGAATAGACGCCGACTAATTTTTTTATGAAGGTATAATAGTTCGTCCTTCGATTCACTTATATTTTTTTAAATTATGTTCGATACACCATTATCAGATTTTCAATATGCTATTTATGTTCTATAATTATATATCTTTTTAATTTAAACTAAAAATGAAAATGGAGATACTGATTATTGAAGAAGGAATTTTTTTTTGTAGTTTAAAACAATAATTTACATAAATATATAACCAAGCATTTATAAACTGATTTAGTTTGAATATTGTATTAACATATATGTTTGTGTATTTTGGTATATCTTGAGTTGTAGTCCACTAATGTTGAAATTTTGGGATCATTTTATACTCCGTAATATTTTTTACCTCTTAACTAATGATAAACAAATTAGGATATGTTTTGTAAACTTCAGTATATTTATAGCTTCTTATATCATCTTTTACAGCTTCAGTATATTTATGACGGATTCAACTTAACATTTTTTTAAAAAATAGATTCAATGTCTTTTACTCGCAATCGTTTTGGAATATGTTTTGAACTGATCATCTTTCTTTACTAACGAAATTTAGGTAATATTGAAAGAAACAGACCATTTGTTTGTGAATGATTTAAATTAACTCGAAATTGGATTTGATTGTACTGTTACTGAGATAAACTCATCTGAATATGTGTTTGCTTTTGTTTTGTGATTTTTTGTGTGGTATTTCATGGAGATTATTTGAAGTAGTAATTGGGGGAGTTGGGATTATTTCATTGACATCTTTTGTTACTATATTACTGTCTACTCTGCAAGTTTCTAAATTAATTATGAAATTATGTTAACTGACAATATATTGTTCAATGCAGAATTAACAAATTGAGAAGATAGGAATGAAACATTCATGACAGAAGCTGGCACAATAATGATGATTTGCCCAGAAGTTTAAAAATCTAAGATAAGTAAATTGATATACATAGAATTAAATTTATTATTTTCTCAAAATATATGAAATAGTGTTTGGTCATTGCAGTTTATGTACGAATACCATGTACGTCATATCTATTGTGTATTGAAAACGTACCTTGATTTTTGCGCACATACTTCCTCTTCTTTTTGTTTGAATTTTCAGTTTGCTCCATGTAAAAAAACGAATCTGAACACTCTTGACCCAAAAAAGCATCATAAGATCATAATTGTTGTTTCTATGGTAAATCAAACATATATGTAATAACTTTAAATACCTTGATGAATTATCCAATGTTCTGGTTTTGTTAATTTAGATTTAATTTTTGGGGATCTTTTATGTGTACTTGCTATTTTAAGTGTTCTAGGGAAAGGTTAACCAACCCACCCACTAAATCACCATCATGACATGATGTGAGCAGTTGAAAATTCAAATAATCCAATAACTATTTTTTGGCACAATATTTTTAATCTTAGAATATAAATGTTTACATAACAGACAAATATGAAATGTCCTATTGTATGAGCCTGTTAATTCGACTGTAGTGTCTATAATCTAACGACTTTTTTAAGGGTAGGCTATATAAGGTAGTTTGTTTCATTATGTGCAGCAATCTTATAAATTGAAATAAGTGTCTATGAATATGAATATATCTAATAACATGCCATCTCAATGAGTAGGGTAACCGCCGCACCGAGCATTCGGGGGAAGGCTGTCGGCTCGTTTCCTCCGCTCGCTAACTTGCCCAAGCAAGCTAGTGAGCTGAGGGTGGTTTCTGCTACTATGCAGCTTGTACCTACAATATAGTAATGAAAGTACAAAGTAGCCAAATATAGGCATATGGCGATATAATATCACCTAAATGACATAGAAATGTGTGCATAAATGGACTAGAAGTCTATATAAAATACATGCATCACTGATCCTTTAACAAAGCCTTTATCAAAGGCTAAGCATGATGTTCATGTCGTCACAATGGGATTGAGACGTGTAAGCCAGCACCCGGCTCGCAAATAAGGAGAGTTCACTAGTTGGCTTGGCTTCACCGCCTTCGGGTGAGTGGGATCAGTTTCAAAAGTTTTTGTTACTACCAAAGCATTGTTTTTGGTGTTTTTATCTACTAGTTTTATAACCCGTGCAAAAAATGCACGGGTCGTAACATCAATCACTATCACTAGTTACGGAAGCATATAAATTTGCGTAATATAAATTTGTTTGAGTTTGATTTTCTGAATAAATGTGGAATAATTTTTGTTGATTTGTTATCTATTTACCAAATAGTAGGATGGTTGGTTGGTTAGTTGCTAGTGGAGTAGTGGTATAAGATTTTCCCTCATTTAATTTTTTTATTTTTACCGTGTGCTGGTTGTTAATGGAGTACTGGATGTTTTATGCATGATGTGTGTATGTAGTAATCCACTTTCTCCTTGATTTTTTTTGTTTTTTTTTTATTTTCAATCACTAAATTTTATGACCATACAATAAAAAAAAATCGGTTAAAATTTTTTTTTTTTTATTATTAATGATCTACTCTTATTCGGTTTAATTTTTTTTATTTTTGATTATTAATTGATGATTGCCTTGTTACAGGTATATTCAGCAATCAACCATGTATATCGATGATGAATGGTTTGTAATACCATTCTGAGATAGTATATATTTGCGTAGTTTCGACTCTTGACAGCTAACTATATTGTCGCCAACACTACATGTGGTATGGTGACATTTAGTTATCGTTACCGAGCCTTCATCGAATCTCGATGATGAGCGGTTATAGTTCCGTTTGAGAGATTTTTTATTTAGTTGCAAGAGTATTGTAATTTTAATTATTAATTATTAATTGTATTATTTGGACTTTGTTTTGCATGAAATTGTTAATTTTTATTTTAATTTTTTATTAATTTTTATATATATTATAAACTTTGTTATTGCTAGAATATTGTAATTTCATAAAAGTCAAAGAAAACATAATCATCATAAAATCATGGAATATGAAAATATGTTTATAACATCATAAAATTATGGAATTTGTTAATATATAAATAATTTAAATCAGAAATGTTAAGAGTGAGGAAAGAGAGTAAATAAATCAGAAATATTAAGAGTGAGGAGAGAGAGTAATTAATCTTTTGCTTTGGATGTGGGGTCCGCTTTTCCTAAATTTATGCAGCAAATGAGAAACACTGAAATGTTTCTGCTTTAGTATATAGTAGATTTGTGATGTTATTTGTTTGTCAAAATTCTAATAGTTTTGATAGTAATATAGATAGGACGTATTTGTATTTGTGATGTTATTTTTTTGTCTTTAGGGTGTGACGGATTTTCATAAAGAGGAATAATCCTCATTCAATTGTTCACTGTCTTATAATCTAATACAGCTTGTTCTAACGTATCTAAATGCTATATTATTTGACTGTCATAAGTCTAATATAGGATGCTTGTATATTACATGAGACAATATGTCCAGTTTATGTCTAATATTTTTGCTAATATCTAATATTTGTGCTCGCTCTAATAAATGTAAATTCTATAAGCGATGATTACATGAGAGTTTGTGTTAAAACTAAAACTATAAGCGATGATTATTTTCAAAGTCCTCATGTGAAATATAACAATGTTGTTTCTAATATATGTAAATTCTATGTTATCTGACTGTCCTAAGGGTAAGATAGGATGCTTGCACATTACATGAGAGTGTGTATAATGAGAAATTAAAATGGAGTGAAATATAATAATGTTATTTAAGATGTTGTAGTGTTAAATGTTTAAAAACATAATGTTAAATACAAAACTCGCGTTGACGACTCGATATTATGCCTTTATTTCTGTAATTTGACTTAGTAAACTTTAGCTTGTTGTTTTTACCAATGTTGGTGGAATATTGGTGAATTTTATTAGTGATTTTTTATTTTAGTCCTTCTCAAAGTATTTTATTGGTAAGATATTTTCCAGTCTTATTACGTGTTTACCTTTCAAAAAGTTTAATATCATGTTTACCATTTAAAAAGTTTTAAAATTTAACCTTTACTTTACTGTTTACTATTAAAAACACCACCGGGAAATGTTTTAAATTTCTAGCAAACAACATATGTAGAAAGTTAAATAGTCTTATATTAAGAATAACCAATTACTTACTAATTTAGATAAAACAAACTTAGCATAAGTCAACATAGAAATTGAAAATGTCTTTTGAAAGCAAAAATAACACAACTGGAATTGAAACTAATTGCATAAATTAAAAAGTTGTTGTTCTCATAGCTTCAGGTTTCTTTACTTCTTCTCTACTTTGACTTTCAGAGGAAATTTGGCTACGGAACACTGATCTGCCAATGGCGATTTTTCTTTGTCTTCACAGTTGTCACAGTCAATAACATCTTCCAATGGACGTTTTTGTGGTGTTATGTAATTAGAAGTACTTGAAGATACTTCATTTTCCCCATGACCAGAATGTTCTTGCTGCATAGTACAATATTGATTTTTAAATTGGGCTAGGAGACAAAAACAAATGTGAAATGTTCAAATAGTAGTTCATGTAGCTTACCTTTGGTGCATTATATTTTGCTTTTCACCATGCAATTGTTTCAAGATCATCTGTTATACTTAGAGTTGTATAGCAATTTGAGTTTTGTTCTATGTTAAACCTTCTAGACACTTCTAGTTTGCAAACGAATTGCTTTCCTATGAGTAGTTCCAGCTCTTGTGGTATATCATCCTCAATTCCAGCCTAAAAAGTTGAAAACACATTATATTAGAATAATTTATCTATTTATTGCAATAATTGGGACTTCTTTATTTGACTTTTTTAGATCTGAAATACAATTATCAGTTGTTGTTTTGTTGATGTGGTATTATAATTATTGTTCAATTTTTTTTTGCAATAATTGGGAGTTATTTACTTGCCTTTTTCAGATCTGAAATACATTTAGCAGCTGTTTTGTTGATGTGGGGTTCAAGTTGTGCCTCAAAGAGAATTAGCTTGGCAGAAATTTCTTCATCAGGTATCATTGGGAAAATCACAATCGTCATCAGTTATGTGATACCTAACCTGGAACCTATTAAAAAATGATTTACGGTAAGAATGAAGGAACATAGAAAAACAGTGTGTGTAATTTTATAAGTAAAGAAGTACATCTAATATTATAAAAAACAAACCTAGGCACAACGTCTGTCATAGGTTCTTTGCTTCCCTTATAGAAGTCTTTTGTGCATCTCCATAAGATGTTATCCCTTAAAGCGACTTTTCCACGACAAAACTTGCACGAAAAGTAGTACCACTTTAAGTTTGCATCAAGCTCGGAAATGGTTGCAACTGTGCTATATATTCTTGCCTGCATTATAGTTATATAGTAGTTATTGTTGAGTGCTAATAATTAGTAAAGAAATAAATGGAAATGGCGACTTTTAATTAAACCTCGGTAACTTTAAGGAGTTCACTAAGTTTTTTGAACATAGTAGGTGATCGAATAGTCGAATCTTCAATTGTTGCTTGTGTTATGCGTGAGCTACTTGACTGAGATCCACTTGCAATTATTTGATGCTTGAATTTTTTTCACTTCTGTTATGTCTGGGTTTACATAAATGCGAGTGTCATTAAATGTACTTGTTATACGCACATCACTTGTAAATTAATATAATTGATTTTACATCATCATTAACAAAAAATGTTTACATTGCTTAAGGAAAGACTATGCATTTTACCTTTCCATCGGTCCTAGAGACACACTGAAGTGCTATGATAGATCTTTCATTGACATTAGCATAATCATTAATTATCTTCCCAACTTGACGAACATAGTCTCCAAAGACATAAAATGACAGCTTGTTGTTTCTACAAATATGAAAAGTTGTAAATGAACATTTCTTAAAGAGAGACTATAAATTCGTAATAACTTAATATGAATGATAACTTACTCATTATCTGTTAAATCAATGTGAGTCCATTCATTGCCTTTTTTCTGAAACAACAATTGGGTGTGAGGTTTCAAATTCTCCAACAACATATGTAAATATAGAATGTTAATTAGCATTAAAAAAACGGAGTTTTTTTTCGCAGTACATATTTTACTCATTTCAGTACATTTTGCGCTAAACTTTTCATTTATCTATCCCTCACCTCAAACATCATTTTCTCTACCTCTTCAAATTATTCAATTATGAACGATTGTTCGAATATAGAACATAAATTTAATTCTCTAATCCATTACTTACAATCAAATTGACTCTTTGTTATAGTTTTGTATATTTTTTTAATTAGGGTTATGTTCAAATTAATTATTGTTAATTGGGTGGGATGGTGATGATATTAATGTAGACGGATGTCGCCAACGCTATAGGCACGCGCCACCAGCGAGAAGGATGCACGTTTGTTGCGGGATTCCGCTCGACAAAAGGTGAGACTGGAGAGGATGATGGGTGCTTGGTTGCAGGAGGGAGGACCTTAGCGTTGACGATTATCCGGTGCAGGTGGTCGACGGTTGTGATGGCAGGCGAGCGTTGGCCGGCGCAGTTGGCCGTCGGTGTTGGTGGTTGATGGAGTAGTTTTGGTATACAGACTAGCAAATCAATCATAGTACTGTAAAGTACGTGATAATATACTTCCTAGTACTTATAATTGGTACACTAATGTAGTAATTGGGTGGGGATAACTTTGTTGAAATTCTCTTTTCTTTATAATTATATTCAATGTAGTAAATTAGTAATGGTACTCCGTAGTTAGTACCGGGGGATGCAAAACAATGTAAATGAGAAAGAGAGGTTTGAAATTAGAGAGAAGTTAGAGAGAAAAAGTGGAGGAGAAAATGAAAGGGTATAATTGTCAACTGTGTACTAAGATGAGTTAAATGTATACTGCGAAAATCAGGACCCTAAAAAAATTAACATTATGAAAAATGTATAATGTTGGATAAGATAACTACTGACCTATGTATGTGTTTGGTGGTACATTGTCATGGATAATGTCAACAAAGCTAGTAAAGTGAAACCCATACTTAGGAAGTTCAACATTTGTTTCAATGGCATATGTAGAGAATTCAAACCAAATCCTGCATTCATGACGTGTAGCCGTCAGCCCGTCATATACCCCAAGTTTTGTGCAGTTGTGAACTTTCCCATACGATATGTTTGCCCTTCGACTACTTTCCCTTTGAACTTGTAAATAAGTGCTTTGCTCACACTTGTTTGGATAATATTCTCCTGCAAAGTACAATCATTATATATTTATAAAACGCATATAGAATAAAATGGTAAAAAATTAAATTTGACATAATAGTAACTGTATCACCTCTTAATCAACCAAAATCATATCCATTCCATAAATTTCACCTTTGTTCTTGTGATTTTCTCTAACCCATAAGCAAACTACCCGGACATTAACCACTACATTTCGTATGTTTCGAACCAAATTAGCTATGTTGACTTCTTTCTTTTGGTGAGACATATTGTGCAGTATGAGTGAAATGACTGTAAATTTTCAGTGAATTGATGTGTTTATATAGTAAAGTAATAATAGTTAAAAAAGCTTTTGCAGTAATTTAGTCAGTCATGCATGCAATGTAGTGGGTGGTTATTTTATCCAGTTAAGACCATTATCTCATAATCCCATTATCCTATTGACCCCACTTGCTTAGGATTTTTTATGTTCCTGTTAAAATTCATATAAGAAACTGACTGAACATGTGTTTATTTTATGTAGTGGGTGGTTTTATTATTTCAACAGCACTTAACCATATATTTTTTATTTGATTGATCAATTAATGATTTTCACATAAGGTACTGTTTAAGATCCAAATTGAACTGTAATTGAGTTGATGCCTATAAAAGTGACTTCTATTTTTTATGTCTTATTAACATGCAGAAAAATAAGTCGATTTAGTACTTTAGATGTTTTATTTGATATGAAAATTAAATAAATATAAGGTTCTTGGTGGAATAATATAAAGTGACCGATTGATAATTTGATCAAACTGTAATCAAGTCCTAGACAGACTGTTTAAGTGCTTGATTAACTTGTGATTGAGTTTGATTAGTGAATATTTGTATGATTTTAACCCCGAATTTAGCTCGGTTTTGTATGTCATTTGTGCTTTGTTAAGCCGTTTTATGAGCTAATATCGTCTTCTAGGCGAATTCCTATGTTCTAACCTGTTTTGTAGGGAAAGTGACGTTTCTAAGCCCTTTTTCTATATTCCCGAGCATTTGCCTAGAACCCGACGATTTGAAGAATCACGCTTGACCATGTCGAAGGCATTTCAAGAAGGTTCACCGATTCAAAAGAAAGAAGAAGTAAAGACGATGTCGCAGTTGTCAGAAGATCAATCAGTTAGGCGAAGAATTCATCGTTTTACATAAAACCCTATCAACAAACCCGACTCAAGAGGTCAAGGGGGATGATGGAAGTCAAGTCATACGCAAGGGGAGATGAAACGAGAGTCAAAGGACCAAGATCACAACTTACCCGATCGGGTAAGTGTGTACCCGATTGGGGATCCTTGCTGATCCGCACTTTTGCTTCGACTTCCTCCTTTTTGTCCTATGTGATGAATGCTCGACCCCTTCCCCACGAAACCCTACTGCTATAAAAGGATGCCTCAGCCACCACAATAACATGTACCTCTTCACACAATTATCTTCTACACTTCTCTTTACAAAACCCTAGGTTAGGAGGAGGGAGAACTAGCCTCTCTTCTCTCATTTTCTTCTTCTTTTCCTCTTTAGTTCTTAGTTTATTTCTGTCTTTTCTATATCAAAACCTTAGCTTAGATCAATAAGAATTTCATCTTTGTAATCTACTTTATTTGGTTCAAGTATTGTGATTCATGGAACGACTATTCTAAGCAAGGAATTTCTATTATTGTTATCATTATCGTTGTTGATCGTCATCTAGGTATTCCTATCTTATCTTTTGTTTAATGTCTTTATGTTTTCTATTTTAATTGTTATTTTCTTTACATGTTATCTTAGATTCATTTTAGTATCATTATAATCGTCATTTCATTTCATTAGATTATCAATTTAGCGTCGTTATTATCGCCATATAAAGAGTCTTAAACTATTGTCAAAACCAAACAAACATGTCTATCCTAGTTTCCGTTATTAACTTCATCTTAGATTTAAACATCGCCATGAGTGAGTAGTCACCTTTATAGGGTGTAGGGTAGCCATGTTAGATTGATTGAAAGATGTTAATTGGATAAAAGAAATTGTGCTTTTAAAACATTGTGTCTATGCATGTTTGGACTTTAACGATAGTTGACGATTCCTGATCAAAATCATTGACTAGAATGGAATTCTTTTCCAAGGTAGAGATACGTGAATTGAATAGACAAAGCATGACATGGTGGATTTAGACCTAGTAAATTGCCTAAAAGCCTGCTAGACCATCTGATCTATGATTGTAATGAACACATCATTCTTACGAACTCACAATGAATTATTTGCATGTTCCATATCCAATTGCATCAATATTTTAATCTACATGTGTGAACCTACTTTCCTAGATGTTTTTCATCATTGTTAATTCACCACTTGCTTTATTGTTTTCATTTCCATTTGCTTTTATTTCGTTTTTCGTTTATGCCTTTTATTAGTTTAGAAATTAAAATCACAAAACCCAGATATTCGTTAGATAAAACCCAATTGCGAGACATCTCATAATCTATGGGAAACACCATCTCCCTGAGGATCGACCCCTACTTCCCTAATTACATTAATTTGTTATTAGCCTAGTCTGGGTAAATTCTTTGTATCGGGCTTGCGACAGGCACAATCAGAGTTCATGACCGACTCATTAATTACTTAATTGTACAGTATGTTGTAGTAAATGTCCTCAACAATGGTGCGATCACAAAATATAAATCTCGATAATAAGAATACAAAGGGATGATGAATATTATAGTCAACTGGTCAACATAAATCGGTAACGATTGGCTCAATTAAGTTTGACGTTACTGTTGTATGACGGTGGTGATCAGTTGATCCCTTGAGGTCACGCCTAAAGGACAATCCCCTAATCATGTAAGTTAATTAATTGTATAGCGAAACAGATTAATTACTCCTTTAATTTGAACAAGATTAAAGTGAGAATTATATCTTATTGTAATATGATTAAATAAGATTCATGTTTTAGTAATTTAATCGTTATATTACTAAGAATGCATTATGTTTATGAAACATTTGAGATAAGTGAAATTTGTCGATTATAATTACAAATTGTTGTAGATTATATTAACCAAATTTGAGATGACCCATTTTATTTACATGTAATTATAAAATGTGACTTAAAATGTTAAGTCTAATTTATTTGTTATGAAATTGCATTTAAATTAGTTAAATGTACATTTATAAGCAAAGATTACATGTTACATGTCACATGTCACATATGTGACAAATGACAAATTACAAAAATAAAATGGACTCCATTTTACATATATGGCATCGGTTTTTGGGAGCTACAAGGGTAGGTTTTTAGGCTTGATTAGGTGTTCTAATTGAGAATTAGATCACATGATTACCTAACCTATTTCTATGCCTAATCTATTATCTTGTGAAGACAAAAAGAAAAAGCAACACCCTTCCCCATGGGTGCCTATAACCGGCCAAGAGAGGGCATAAGAGGGGTTGTTCTTCCTCTTGTTGAATTCACTAGATAACATATTCTAAATATATACTTATCTCTCATAAAATTGAATTCTCACACTAGAAAACTTAAAGAAGTTTCAAATAAATTCAAGTTATCTTTTTAATACAAGATTACTAAGAATAGTAATAGTAGTTTTAATTTTTAAAGGGGGTTCTTCTATATACTAGTGTAGTATTTGGAAGAGATTAAAAGGGTTGTCTTGGGTACAACTAATTAGAGTGTTCTTATTCTAAGAACTAGGAAATCATCTTTATATTTTGAGCTAAAGAACAAAGTCGGAAGGAGTCCTATTTTGTGCCCAAAATCCTTATAAATCAATGTAATAAAAATATTTCTTCTTATCTTTGTTTTTATGTTATGCATGCATAAGGTCTAAATAGTTTAAGAGTAAACTATTAGTAAAATGATATTAGAAATGTCTAATATCGAGTTTAAGAAACTTAAACAGTATTGGTTGCCTTCATTAGGTTACTGTTTAAGATCCATATTGAACTGTAATTAAGTTGATGCCCATAATTAAAAGTCAATTTTTTATGTTTTATTTGATATGAAAATTAAAAAAATATAAAGTTATTGCTGGAATATATAAATTCATCTTGCTGAAATATATAAAGTTCTTGCTGGAATATATGAATTACATAAATTACGATTATATAAAGTTTTTCCTCAAAAAAGATGTCACAAAAATTATTTGAGCATTACCGACTCATTAACTACTGGATTAACCTCTGATTGAAATCATTACCGAGTCATTAATTACTTAATTGTTCATTATTGGTTGCTTTATTTAAGTTGAAGTATTAAGAGTACTCACTTATTTTACTACGTTTATCTCAGTTTGTAAACTAAAATTACATGAGCATATTATGAATTATCAGGTAGAAACGTTATCTTGTGCACTAATCTTATTTCATAAACATCAGTCATTCCTAAAATCGGTAATTTCGATAAATTACTCCACGGAATAAGTCACTATTTTTATTTAAATACACATTATTTATTTATTCTATTTTTTTATAGTTTATTGAATTTCATTATACGACTTCAAGAATTGAAAGATAATTCATAACTTGTTAAGGGTAATATAAAAAATACAATACAACTGAAATTAGGGTTCATATGAGAAAATTGCTAGCTACGAATATATGAAATTCTTGCTGAAAAAGATGTCACCAAAAAAACTAAAAAACTGATAAGCTAAACATAGTATTAAATAGTAGCTTCTTTTATAGTTAATTCTTTTAGAAGAGTTGTCTTAGTACACCACTTGTTTTGCTTGATTCTCCAATTGCTCTAGACTTCTTAATCAATTTGGCATTATGTTTATCTTCCATTATTGTAACATAAGTGTTTGATACTTCATCATCCTGAAACGTATTGGTAAAAATGGCATTTTGTGGTGTCATGCAACTTGAAGAATTTGCAAGTTCTATTTTTTCATGCACTTGGTTGTCCTATATGAGAAAAAGAAATTTTGGTATGAAAATCACATTTAGTGAAATAATTATAATTTAATTAAATCATATAATATGATGTACTTCCTCCATCCCGGTCATTTGTTTACCTTTACTTTTGGCACAATTATTAAGAAAATGGTAGGGGACCATTTGTAGTTGTATTTGGTGGATGACAAGTGGATAATGGTCCTATTGGGTGATCAAATTACTCATAGACTACCAACCTAATATAGAAAGGTAAACAAATGAATGAGACGCCCTAAATGGAAATGGTAAACAAATGACCGGGACGGAGGGAGTATCACTATACCTTATATGCATAATACTTTTCCTTCCACCAAGCAATCTCATGCTTATCGTCAGTTAAACTTATTGCAGTGTAAGTCTTTTCATTTGGATTCATATAATCTTGAGATAAATCAATAGTGATAACAAATGTTTTTCCAACAAACCATGCAAGATTCCGTGGAACACCATAGCTGTAACCAACCTGCATAGTAATGTATAATATACCTTTGTCAGTTAAACTTCTTCCGGTTTATGAAGCATTTAAGAGATAAAAATATATTGTACACTTGCCTTTTTCCTGTTTATGAAGCATTTAAGTGTTGTTGTGTTTACGAAAGGCTCAATTTGGCTTTCATCTAGAATTATATTAGCTCGGTATTCATCATCGTTCATGATATAGTTAGAGAAATTAGCTACATCAATACAATTTTCCTCCACATCAGCAATGTAGTATTTCACATTATACCTAAAAAAAATGAATTTATATATGAAGTGGACTTTATAATGAAATACAAATATTGAAATAAATGAGATTGCCACAACAGAACCTTCGGATTGGGTTCAGGATGGGTTGGTTGAAGGCCTCACAAAAATCCTTGGTGCATTTCCAAAAAGTGTCAATACCCAATGATGCTTTTCCATGACATTTACTACATGTGTTATCATACCAACTGCTGTGTGCATCAAATTCAACAAAAGTTACAAGTGTTTTGTACAATCCACCCTGGATTATAAATTTTGAGTTACTTAAATTTATTCTAATTTTAGAATTTTAAAATTTAACGTCACTTATTTATATACCTTTGTTGCTGTGTTGATCTCCTCGATTGTTCTGAATTTATCTTCAATTGGATTTGCTCTCATTTGGGAATTTGAATGTATAATACACAAACTTCTTTTTGGATCACTTTTGCATGCCTCCACTCCATTGATTTCGGGATTCACGTAGATACGTGTTTTGTTTGACATTGTCAATATATGAACTTCTCCTTCAAAACAAATAAATAGAAATAAATACTGTCACTAACGTGAAAATTAAAAAGGATTTTAATATATATTGCCTTAATTGTTGTAAGGTAGAGTTCATGATAAAAACCACTTCATTCCACTCGTGTGACACACTTTAATGCAATGGTTGGCCGTTTGTTAGGCTTTGAGTTTGTTGCAATGATGTTGCGAATTTGATCGATGTATTTCCCAAACACGTACAATGACAATGTTTGATTCCTACATATAGACACCAATAAATTAATAAGATGGAAGAAATAACACTATACTATATAGCATAACATAAGGTACTCACTCTTTATCAATAAGATCTACGTGTGTCCATTCGTTTTCGGCACGTGAAACTGAAATTGGGTATGACATTTCTAACTCCCCAATGACATCTGAAATAATTATAATGCTTTTTATTATAATTGAGGTTTGATTTTTATTCATATGACGAAGAGTAGGAATTTTTGTGCTACCTATGTAAGCTTTATCTGGTATCTTGTCTTCGATAATGTCTCTGAAATTTTCAAACTTGAAACCGTATTTTGGTATTTGTGGGCAAGTTATCTCCGAAACGTAGGTGGATGGGTCGAACCATGTTCTGCAACTATGCTTGGTAACGCCTAAAAAGCAGTCATTTTCGCTTGTAATAAAGTTTCTAATACTGTATGTTTTACCTTCATTGATTTTTCCATGTAAGTTGTTCAACAATGACCTCATTATGTTTGCTTGAATTTCACTTCCCTGAAAAATATTTAAATAATATAAAAATTTAATTTAATATGAAAACTAATTAAATAAATGACTTCGGAATTCATAATAGAAACAATTTAACCTTCTCATCCACTAACAGTAATTCGATGCCATAGATGTCTCCTTTCTTGGAGACACTTTCGTTATTCCATATACACACAACTAGACCTGGCAAAACTGACCCGATCCGAATAACCCGACCCGAGACCAGAAAGCGACCCGGAATTGCCTGACCCGAGGATGACCCGAAACCCGAATTGACCCGACCCGACCCAGACCAGACCAGACCCGAACCTTGACTGACCCGAAATAGACCCGACCCAAAATAACCCGACCCAAAACCACCGACCCACAGACGACCCGATTTGAAATGATCCTAAATGACCCAATTTATTGTGATTAGGGGTGATAAACTGAAAATGAGACAAGACAGCCCACGTGCAGCTCAAGCTCGGCTTGGTCGAAGTCGGCCCGTGCGAGTATGGCTCGACGCCAGGCTTGACTTGAAAAATAACTTGATCATTTTGACCTGAAAATTGCCTAAATAAATCGGATATGAATCTAAAATAACCCGACCCAAAATGACCCATACCCGAAATGGCCCAAACCAGAAAGTGACCCAAACCCGAAAGTGACCCAAACCCGAAAGTGACCCGACCCGACCCGACCCGACCCGACCCGAAAGGTTGAGCAAACCCGATATGACCCGACCCAAACTGGCCCGACCCAAACCCGACCCGTTTGACCCATTTGCCAGGTCTACACACAACTCTCACTTTTAATTCAATGTTTTTGATATTTGTATACAATTCTGAAATCATTGTATTTGTTTGTGTATTCATGTTTGACAGATGAAGAAGAGGTTGATGTTTGGTGAAGATTTTCTTTGTTTACTTGTATATATAAAATAAATGACGACTTTGCATACAATAGTTGGATAGTTGGAAGTTGTTATTGTAGTGAAGTGTTTCTTCAGAATTATTTAATTGTAAAATATATGGAGTGGGGGATTGGGGCAGTTGCATATTTTTTTATTCCTAAATGTGTGGGATTATGCAGTATTTGTGAAGTAGAAGTACAAAGTTGACTGTATAATATACCGTATTTATACGGTGGGTGCACACAATTTACACAGTATTTGTACGGAATTTATAAAGTATCTATACATTATTAAAACAGAATTTATACAATATAATATACAGTATTTATACGGTGGGTGCACATAACTGCGACACGTCAGCACACTGAATTGTGGTTGATTTGCAACTGCTTTTATGGCATTTGCTTTAATAAATATAATGATCACCCTCATTTGCTTTATTCCCGTCTCTCAAATAACACTTTAACCGTATTTTTTAATGTTTATATATTACTTTTCCTCTTTTGAAAAAAATTTTCGTGAAAAATGTCGTGACAGTCAGTGTAAATGTTTTTGTTTTATAATCAAATACGAGTATTTTTTTATTCTCCAACTTATTACGGTCAAAGTTCGAAAACTTTGACATCCCAAAAGCAAATGGGGTGAAAATAGATGTATGGAGGGAGTAATATTTATTATTATTATTAGCATGACCTTAAACTTGTATTCCGTCTTTTTTTCTTTCTTTTTTTTCCGTTAAGTAGCCAACGTCGCTGATTGCACTTTGAATTTATCTACATAATAACCCTATGTTTTAGAAATAAATTACTACGTATAAGATAATCCTTCCTCAAAACACACATGTTTAGAAACATACTCACTAAATTAATCATTTTTTCTCTCCAATCCAATCGATTGCACAAAAAAAAATCTAATTCCACCCATTGGATGACCCAAGCACATAACATCTCATTCCTTTTGTTCCTACATAGGTCTTTACTTTGAATTTAGAGGATCATGTTAGGTATATTTCGATATCGAAAGAGTATCAATTCAGGAATGCTAATTTTCTTTTATTAATAATATCAATACAAAGTATAAGTTAATGTTGAAAATCTTTATTACATAGAAGTACAAATATTTTAGTTTAAAAAAGAAATTAACATAAAAATTAAAGTAAATAAATGATCAAATCTAACTATAATAGTGTGTTGAATAGTAATAAAATAAAAAGAATATATTAAGGTTGCTATTATAAATGAGAGAGTATGGATTAAATAATTTTTCTAATCTCAAGCCCTCTTATTACATTAAAGTTTCAAGGTGTAGAACGATCTTTGTTGTACTGATAAGTTTGTGCTTGAATTAGTGAATTATTAGTTCAATACTCTCGATTTGACATGTTTTTTGTATTATATTTTGGCTACGTATGATTTTTACCTAGGGAATTAGGATTACAGAACTATATTCGTAATAAATACTTATCAAATTGATATATAAATCCTTAAAAATATAACTAGATATTATACTTTTGAAAACACATAGATTTATATTAATAATAAGTAGTTAAAAACTTTCTTTCGTTATCATGAGTCCATGACATCTTAAAGCAAACATGCAAACGGGTATTAAAGATTTAGGAATTATTTTAAAAAAACATTATATTATGTATACGATAATGCGGTATAAACTTAAATTTGGATCAAACTTTAAACATATATTAATTAATGTGATAATTTAGCCTGCTGAAATTTTTGATAATTCACTGTATGTGATTAGCATATGATTGAAAATTTGAAATAATGCCTTAATATAGCATTTATATATATTTATGTCATTTTGATTACTGCCTTTAATTTCCGGATTATAAATATATAATATTAAATTAAATTACTCCATAACTAGATTTGATGAGACATCAGATTAAGGCTTTGTTTGGTAAATAGTAGATGCGTTGTTTGGTAAATAGTAGATTGGTAAATTTTTAGCATATTGAGGACATTTAACATGTTTGACTCGTTAATATGGGGTTTGGTAAATAGCATATTGAAATAGTAAAATGAGCTACAATCGACTGTTTTACAATATGCTGCTTCCCCTAGCATATTGACTTTAGTAGATTATGGAAAATGTATATGTCGACTATTTACATCTAGATAGAACAATCTACTAACTTAAACATGTTAATTACGAAACGCTTCTACTAAATCTGCAAACTGAAATATACATGTCAAACCTGTTAACCGAATATGTCATTTATAATATGCTTAACCAATCTGGTTATGATAATAATAATCGGTTGAATACTAAAGATGGCCTAAATTAGGGGTGTTCATAATTAACCGAACCGTAAAAACCGAACCGAAAAAACCGAAAACCGCATTTTTTTTAGGTTCGGTTAACCGAACCGAAACATAAAGACGATTCGGTTAACCGAACCGGTTCATTTTACTCATGAACGGTTCGGTTAAGGTTCGGATTTTCATAACCGCGGTTAACCGAAACCGAACCGTGACATTATTACATATAGCAAAATATTATTTGGCTAGCCCAAAAACTAATAATTACCCTTATTTTTGCACTGAGACTTTCATACCTTACATTTCACCCTTATTCTAAGACCCAACCACCCTCATTCTCAATCACTATTCACCATTCTATTATTGAATTACGTTGTCTTACGTTCAACAATTAACTCTTCCTAATATTTTATCTTTAATTATCTTTATATTATGTTTATCTTGTAAAGTTTTACTATATTTACCATTAAAATATGTCAATAATAAAAAAAAATAGAACAAAGTTTCTTTTTTGGAAAAAAAAAATCTGATAATGTAACGGTTTCGGTTAACCGGTCTAACCGAACCGGTTCAACCGGTTCACCGAACCGAAAATAACCGCAGCAAACGGTTCGGTTACGGTTCGTCATTTAGCCGAACCGGTTGGGCGGTTAACCGGTTAATTTCACGGTTCGGTTAACCGAACCGCGAATGAACACCCCTAGCCTAAATTACTCCATAACTAAATTAACTAACCCGTGGAACACACGACCTCTAAACCCGGTTAACTCCATTTGCAGCAGTTTTACCAACGTAGATCTCAACATCTCACAAAAATAGAAAAGTAATTCAAAGGGGGGTTGTGCACTGCTAATTGAAGAGTAGTTAGTCTACTCCCGTCTCCCTCTAAACAATCAGCGTTGATCATTCTCTATTCTCTACCGCCACATTCTCTCTCACCCAAGGTACATTTCCCTCTCCTCCTCCTCCTCCTCCTCCTCCTCCTCCTCATTTAACATTTACTTTTTTGTACAATTAATTTTATCTACTACTTATCCTTGCGCTCACATTTTCTGATACCCATTTGTTAGGGTTTCTAAGGTTTCCCTTCCCACCTCATTATATTTTATTATTTATCCCTTCCGTCTCAATCATTTCTTTACTTGTTAGCCGTCTATGAGCTCATTGGGGATGTCGTAATGGCGGTACTTGTGACTAGTGATCAAGGTTGTTAGGTTGTTATATTCTCCGTACTCCCTAGTAATTAAATGACCTACACCTCCAATCCACCTTCATACTCGTCCTATTTGCCCTATTTTGGAAGCAATTTAGATTCTCAGAGGTCTGTGGTAGTAATAATCCTTCCGTTATCAAAGCCCGTGTTTTGACCTTGGACAACAACGTCGGATGTTTTTATCATCACCAATGCTAGGAATTAATTTGGAAAAACATGTTACAATAGTTCATGATCAATAATCTTACGACTTTATATGTGTTACCGAGCCTCTGCCCTGTCTGCCTCATTTAAGTGTTCTGTTAATTCAAAGTATGAAATCGATGCTTTAATCTTGGTTCTGATATTGTATCTTAAAAAGATCCTTCATCAGTACCTTAACGACTTTAACGAGGCTCTCACTCCGCGCACAGTAGGGGGATAAGGGGTTAGCTACCTTTCCTTTTGGAATAACACAGGCTTTTTCCATGGTAATGTCTTTGTTAGTCAAAGTTAGCTCTTAAATTAAGGCTGATCTCTGATATGTGATTCAAGTGTAGAATGGTCACCATATTGAAGCATAATTGTAATGTAAAAGAGAAACGAGAGACTAGTCGTTCATTTTTTTTATATAAATGCACTCTGCCATCATCATCCTTGAAATTAGGTTATTTACCAACTCGTAGATATTGAAAGTTGATGCGAGACCTTATTTTTGTCCAATGCTTTATATGATGCGTGCATTTCGGTGTAGGATAAGATAAAACTTTAATTTTGTACATAACTCTTATCCTTCTGTACAATAATTTTATGGCATGAGATTTGTTAAGTAGACTCTGGTATACGTGTCAGACACAACCAATAAAGTGCATATCCGACACTCGACACTCCATGACTCAAATTTTGAGACATATAGACCATATCCCAAAGAAGGAAAAAAAAACTAATTAAAACATGAATTTTTGAGAGTTAAAAATAGAATGGAGAGATATTTCATACATATGGCTGATTATCGTATAAAATCATGTTAGGAAGAATTACTCCCACGGCAATAGGAAATAATACCTATCAAAGTACGTAAATGCAAAAGAGAAGACGCTACAAAGTACGTAGAAATCCCTTCTCAATCAGGGGAAAACCACGTCCCTACTTAGCAAACCAATTAACTAGTAAGATATACAATACTCTGGATTATAAGCACCAGCACCAGAAGACCAACAAGTGTATATATAGTCAATGGTGTCTCACTACATCAAAGAACTCTCAAATGTACCTATTGATGATGACCCCAGTATGGTGTCACTGGATGATTGTCATAGCCTGAACCGCCTAGAGCTTGACCACCTTTGAGTAATCAGATCAAACCACCTTTTGTGTTTGTCACTCTTGGTCAATTTGTAGCTGTCTCTTACTCTCTTTTGAGGATGTCGAACAGACTAAATTTCTCTCAAATAAGTGCCCTCAACAAACAAATGATCTCACCCTTTTTATTCAATTGGTATTTGCACACCAATTGCTACTGACCTGCTCTTACACAGTTTGGCTTACGGCTACATGAGGCTTGGCTCATTACAATACAAGTCCTTTTAATTGTTGTCAATACAAAAGTTCCCATGACTTACACCATTGTAAAGCACACTAGCATTTCCAATAACATTGGAATCACCAAGTTGGATGTTGGGCCTTCCAACTTGAACCTTAATTTCAATTTCATCATTGTGAGGATTACCAGGTTGAACTTTCCGTAGACCATCCAGACACCCATCTCCTCCTGTACTTTTGTCATGCAAGACTTTGCATCTCTCAGCTAGCAGAATGGTCGGATTGCTATGTGTTGAGCAAAATCTCATACGCATATCCCGATTGTCATTTCCGACAAGAGTATGACCCCAAAACTGTAGTCGAAATATTATAGGGCGTGAAATGCATGATTGGATTTCGTTGTGGCTACTGATCTTGTTTCTCTGCAATTATTCTTTTTAGTACTTTGTCGAAGGTTTGTTACAAGTTACGCTATCATCCTCAGCTTGTATCGATGGCAACAAATGTGGATGCAGAGCAGCAGTCAATGATCAGCGAGAGTTCTGCAGAAATGATGCAAATTGATCCAAAAAGAGCACGATTTCCATTCTGCATTGTTTGGACGCCGCTTCCTGTTCTTTCATGGTTGATTCCTTTCATTGGCCATATTGGTATATGTAGAGAAGACGGCGTCATTTTAGATTTTGCCGGACCAAACTTTGTTTGTGTAGACAACTTTGCCTTCGGCTCAGCAACGCGATATCTGCAAATAGATGAAAAGGTATGTACATGTTGTCAGTCGTATACTTTTTCCTGCTATCTTCCCCTTCTTAATCCTCTCTCCAGTAATGTGTTGCCTACTGCGTAGCTTGTATTCCCCGTGTCTCTTCCATTTGATTACCTTTGCTTTTGGATCAATTTTGTATGCATGTCAAGTGGTAGACGACTTCATAATGTGTAGTTATAGTGTAATAATAGCAGGGTCCATCAGTCATTTGGAGGCAAAATAATCTTTTCACCCACAAAAACTTTTTTAAATAAGAAACCTAACAAATTGCGAAGACGAGCCAATAAGAAATATGTGGTCGTAAACAAATATTGTCAGAGGAGTACTGATTTTAACTTGTCTTCAGCTATGCCGTGCAATTACGTTCATGGCTTCTTTTAGGAACGGGGAACAACAAAATTCTTGTGGATCTGAAGAGGAGATTTTGAGTTGGGATGATGGACTTCATAAAAGCCTGCTGGAATTCCAACACCGTTCTTACAGTTTGTTGACCTGCAATTGCCACTCTTTTGTCGCAAACAATCTAAACCGCCTAGGTTTTGGTGGCGGCAGATGGAATGTGGTGAGCCTCGCTGTGCTGATACTTCTGAAGGGCCGATGGGTAGACAGAGGTTCCATGGTGAAATCTTACCTGCCCTTCGCTATTGTATTTCCTCTGGGTCTTTTCCTTGGAGGTTGGACTTTCCTGCAATTCTGGGCCATGCTTCTTGTTCTCCTGGTTGGTTGGTTTATCTTTGGCTCCTATTGTTTCAAGGGTTTGATCCAGCTGTGAATCTAAAATTTTAAAACCCGAGTCGTAATTCGTAAATATCTGTATTATTGTGTTGGATTTGTGTTTTATATTTATTCGACCAAATTCGACTTATTAGTAATGTAATCTTTTTGTTAAAAAAAAATGTGTTTTCTGGTAGATCCGATTGATAACACTCGCATTTAATTGGATTTACTACATTTGTAAATGCCACAATCTTTGTGAAAGAGCAAATTAAAATGGCTATAATTGCTGCGGTCATACATCCCCATGTAAGAATTATTATATTAATATTATTTAATTCTCTATTGTGTGGACCTAATTACTGATATTAGTTGCCTTAATTAAATAATGGTTAAATATATTGTTTCGGGTTTTTATTAGGAGTCCTAGTTTAAGTAGATTATGGTTAATAGTTACAGGCTATTAACATAACTGACTACTTATTCCATAAAGCCCCTCCTGCCACCTCTATATATAAGTACACCTGTTTGTGTTTTAACCTAATTCATTCATATCAGCAACACACAGAAAGAAAGTGAATTAGAGAATAAGGAAGGTAGGAGAAGGCAAAGCAATAAGGGTTTATTCTTTATCTTTCTCAAGTAACTTTATTATCAGATCTGATGGCTGCACCATGTAAGTACCTTTCAGTAATTATTGCTTTAATCAAGATCCTATAATTTATGTTTACATGTGGTATCAGAGCATGGTTGTGATTATAGTTGTAATTCTGATTAATGCTCTAATTATGTTTTTATGAATGAATTTAATGTTTTAATCATGATGTTGTAACATTCATTCATAATTGATTGTATACCCTTATGATAGATATTGTATCCTTATACCGTAATCGTTTCCGCTGCCATAATCGAATTATTTCGTTTTTAATTGATCTATGATGATTTCTATATGATTTATGATGAATATTTGCGCTGCCCTAATTCGATTTGTATGTTTATTATGATTATTATACGTTATGAATGCCGTCTGATTTCTAACCTACTCGATCGAGCTAATGCTCACTCGATCGAGGCGGTTTATTCTTGCTCTTGCTCGATCGAGCTTAATAGTTACTCGATCGAGTCTTTCCTGTTTTGCTGTTGCTCGATCGAGCTTAATGCTTACTCGATCGAGGTTTTTCTTTTTTGCTTTTGCTCGATCGAGCTGATGGTGTACTCGATCGAGTGGTTCCGTTTTGCCTTGTTCTCGATCGAGATGCTTTGTTTATTTTTCTACTCGATCGAGCTGTTGTTTTACTCGATCGAGGACTTCCCGTGCTGTTTCAATACTTATCGTCTGTTTTTACCGTATGCTTGTATAATATTATGTCGTTATGCTTATAGAATTAATTTTTTTAGCGTACATTCTTATTATATATCAATTATACATTAATTATATCTTATGTATCGATTAAAGGAGACCTCCGCATTATGACGCGTTGAAATTCACCACAGTGAATTCATCTCGTACGCGATAAGATCTCATAATGTATTTAAATTGGGCATTCACATTATGTTGATGTTCACCACAGTGGACTCAAATTATGCAGTGAATATCCGACTAAGCATCTAATGGGGTGAAATAACTCGTATTAAGGTTTTACCCACAGGTAACCTAACATTAAAGTAAAACACCCATTAAAGAGAGTATTATTGATTATGTAATTAAGCATGCGTAGGTTGTCCACAGATACTACACATTGCCTAATGAATGTTTATGAGTTACTCATTTAAGTTTCAAGTCTTAGTCATAATTGCTATTGTGTGATAAACTCAAAGCCTAATGTTATGAGCATTGTTCATAATGCAGTACCGTTGCAAAGCTTTCTCAATAACTGTGTCCAAGCAGTGCCACAACTTGATGGTACTAATTACTCTGAATGGAAGGAGCATCTCGAGTTCTATTTAGGTATTCTTGAATTTGATCAGGTGCTTACTGGAACAGCTCCTGCTGAACCAGCTGAAGATGCGAGTAAAGAAGTACTTGATGAGTATAACTGGTGGAAGAAATGTGACAGCTTTTGCTTAAAATTTTTACGACTTACCACTGCACAAAACATTAAGTCCTCCATTTCGGAGACAGGCTGTACTACAGCCAGTAAGTATATGGAAATCATTAAGGAACGCTTTCAGACTACCGATAAAGCGGTAGCTGGAAGACTTATGTCTGAACTTACCACTGCTAAGTATAATGAGAATGTTACCACCATGCAGCAACATGTGCTGCATATGACGAATCTGGCAGCTAAGTTGGGAAAATTGGGCATGAAAGTTGAGGATCCGTTCCTTGCCCAGTTTATAATCAACTCTCTGCCAGATAAGTTTGATGCTTTTCACCTTCATTACAACACCGTTAAAGAAATTTGGAGTGTTAATGAATTGACCAATAAACTGGTTCAAGAAGCAGCAAGAATCAAACAGAAAGATGAGGCTGATGCCTCAAGTAAGAATGGTGGTTTACCCCAGGCACATCATGTGCATCATGCAAGCGGGAAATTTAAAGGTAAGTTTGAAAACAGGAAGGGCATTAAGTCAAGCCCTTCTGATAAACCGTCTGCATCTGACGTAAAGAAGGAAATTAAGAAGCAGGAAAGTTGCTTTTTCTGTAGAAAACCTGGGCACTTTCAGCAAGACTGCATAAAGCGTAAGAATTGGTTCGAAAAGAAGGGTAAGCCTTTGGCTTTAGTATGTTTCGAATCAAATTATGTTGAAGTTCCTTCTAACACTTGGCTATATACAGGCTCTAATGTACACATTTCGAATTCCTTGCAGGGATTCCTTATGACAAGAACCATAAATCCAAATGAGGCCTCCTTATACATGGGGAATAAAGAAAAAGTCTCAGTAGAAGTCATTAGAAGATTTAGCTTGGAATTAAGCACTGGATTTTAGTTGATTTTGGAGGATACACTTTATGTTCCCTCCTACGGACGCAATTTAATTTCAGTTTCTAAGTTAGATAATAGTGGTTTTAAATTATGTTTTGGACAAGGTTGTTTCAGTATGTATCGAGACAATATTTTTGTTGGTTCTGGGATTTTAGAAAACGAATTATATCGTATTTATTTAGACAAATTGTTTTCAGAATCTCTTTGTGTTTCTCATAATGTTTCTCTGCATAATAATGTTGGTTCGAAACGTAGAAGATCTAATGAAAGTTCCTCCTTGTGGCATAAACGTTTGACCCATATTTCAAGAGAAAGAATGAACATATTAGTTAAAAACAATATGTTACCTTCTCTTGATTTTACGGATTTTGGGACGTGTGTGGAATGCATTAAAGGTAAGCAAACCAAACACACCAAGAAAGGGTCTACAAGAAGCACTGCGTTATTAGAAATTATACATACAGACATTTGTGGTCCTTTTGATGTTCCCTCCATGAGCGGAGAGAAATATTTCATCACATTTATCGATGATTATTCACGTTATTGTTACCTTTACCTTTTGCATGAAAAATCTCAATCAGTAAACGCTTTAGAGTTTTACATTAAGGAGGTGGAAAGGCAATTGGGAAAGAAAGTGAAAATCATAAGGTCAGATAGAGGTGGTGAATATTATGGCAAATATGATGAATCAGGACAACATCCTGGTCCTTTTGCAAAACTCCTTGAAAGTTTGGTTATTGTCCCTCAGTACACAACTCCTGGTTCTCCATGAATGAATGGTGTAGCTGAGAGGCGTAATCGAACCCTATTAGAGGCTGTAAGGACAATGATGAGTAGTACCAATTTACCCATGAAGTTGTGGATGCATGCCCTTATGACTGCTGTGTATGTTGGAAACCGGGTTCCCAGTAAGGCAGTTTCAAAGACACCATTTGAACTGTTAAAGAACCATTTCCAGATGAAAGATCTGGGTGAAGCACAAAGAATTTTGGGGATCCGTATCTACAGAGATAGATCACGACGGATGTTATCCCTCAGTCAGGAGTCTTATATAGATAAAATTCTTGAGAGGTTCAGCATGACCAACTCCAAGAAGGGGAACCTTCCAATGGTCTCTGGGATGCATTTGAGTAAAACTCAGGCACCAAAGACATCGGAAGAAGTCGAGCGCATGAGTCGGATTCCTTATGCATCAGCTATAGGATCGATCATGTATGCCATGATATGCACACGTCCAGACGTGGCATATGCATTGAGTATGACGAGTCGTTACCAAGGCAATCCAGGTGAAACACACTGGATAGCTGTTAATAATATCCTTAAGTACCTACGGAGGACTAAGGATTGGGTATTGACTTATGGAGGTGACACTGAGCTATGCGCAACCGGTTACGCAGATGCTAGCTTCCAAACGGATCGAGATGACTCGAAATCTCAGTCTGGATTCGTGTTTACTCTTAATGGCGCTGCGGTCATCTGGAAAAGCTCCAAACAAAATGTTATAGCAGATTCTACGACTGAGTCCGAGTACTATGCTGCTTCAGAGGCTGCGAAGGAAGCTATATGGATGCGTCATTTTCCAAGGGACGAACCGTAGTTCCTAGTTCGGATGACCCGATCACCATCTATTGTGATAATAGTGGTGCCATCTTCCAGGCTAAGGAGCCTAAGTCCAGCAACAAGTCTAGGCATGTACAACGGAAGGCTCACATGATCAGAGATTACGTGGAACAAAAGGAGATAGTGATAGACAAGATTGCTACGGATGATAACGTTGCAGATCCTCTCACTAAACCGTTAAGATATGATAAGCATGAAGGGCACGTTATTTCCATGGGAATTAAGCGTGTTCCTGAGTTGTATTAGTTGTTTTATATGGATTAGACACCTGTATCCTTTTCATAAAACTATCTATGAAATCATCGTTTTGTTTTATATTTTGTTTTTCATGTGGGTTGTACTGACAACATTGAACACCACAAAGTGAACTGAATTACATTATATTTGTTTTGGTCCGTAATCGCCTACATGAGCTTATAACTCTGGCAATTATTCTGTGAAGTCGATTGATGGTGGGTTCAACGAGCCATAAGTCAAACAGTTGACTGATCGATCACATATGCGAGTTATAATGATACCTCGCAGGACAATTTTGTGACAACGTTATGGAGTCCTAAATGTTTCAGAACATTAGGTGCCAGGTCGTGGATAGGACGTCCATAGTGTTCCTAGAGTCGATTCTTTTGACTATCGCCTGTCTCTTGAGATTAAGGCAGTTTTTGGGTGACTTTGGTTTCTTTCTCATGGTCGACCGTAACAGGAGGCTAAGTAGATTTTCACTGGGTCATTTCATACTGCGCTTTTATCTGCAAGATTCGAGTTGAAGAAAATATCCAACCTTTATCAGGATATGATATTTCTCAGGGCCACTCGAGGAGCTGTAACTGAAATGCATGGCCATGCGCGAATGAAGATTCGTTTATCAGTTAAGTTACTCTCTAGTCGGGGAAACCACTCTTGATACAGATCACTTGTAAAATACGACCTTTGTGAATACGGACTTTGCA
>JAIUZE010066125.1:0-17228 GCA_022085475.1 Heliosperma pusillum
ATGTAGATCTTGTTTGAAGCGATTTTCCTTAAAGTTATGCCTGGTTAGCTATAACTTCCAAGTTCACTTCCAAAGTTATTCCTGAAGTTGGTATCACTTTGTCTCACAAACTTTATCAAAGTTATGCCTAACTTTGATCTTTCTTCTCATAATTGTTGCTAGCTATAATAAGACTAAAGCACACAATTACATGCATATGATATATCGAGTAAAACATATATTATCACGTAAACACATGTCATTATCAAAACTATAAAATTGGTCCAACAAAGAGGATAGGACTCTCTTAGCTTCTAGGCCCGTGACCGGGTGGCGGATGTGCATTGATTATCGCAAATTAAATGCCGCCACCCTCATAGACCACTACCCCATTGCCTTTATTGACCAAATGCTTGAAAGGTTAGCGGGGCATTCTTACTATTCGTTTCTTGATGGTTATTCCGGGTTTTTCCAAATACCCATACACCCGGAAAACCAAGAGAAGACCACATTCACTTGTCCCATTGAAGTTTATGCTTATAAGAGGATGCCCTTTGGGCTTTGTAATGCTCCGGGGACGTTCCAAAGATGTATGACGGCAATTTTTGCCGATTTTCTTGAAAAGAGTGTGGAGGTCTTCATGGACGATTTTAGTGTCCATGGAGACTCATTTGATCTTGGGTTATTGAATTTGTATAATGTTTTGCAAAGATGTGAGGAGCACAACCTCGTCCTAAATTGGAAATGCCACTTTATGGTAGAGGAGGGGGTTGTGTTTGGTCACATCGTGTCTAAGAGAGGGATAGAAGTTGATATGGCTAAGGTTTTGGTGATAGAAAACTTGTCACCCCCTACCAATGTGAAGGGAGTGAGGAGCTTTCTAGGCCATGCGGGCTTTTACCGACGTTTCATCAAAGATTTTTCTAAAATTGCCAAGCCTTTAACTTCTCTTCTTCTCAAGGACACCCCATTTGTATTTGATGAATCTTGCTTGAGTGCTTTTTGTAGGTTGAAGGAGGCCCTTGTGACGGCTCCCATAATCCGCTCACCGGATTGGAGCTTTCCCTTTGAAGTTATGTGTGACGCCTCCGATTATGCGGTCGGGGCGGTACTTGGCCAAGTTGTGGACAAGAGGCACCATGTAATATACTACACTAGCAAGACTCTAGATCAAGCCCAAGTCAATTACTCTACGAAGGAGAAGGAAATGTTAGCCATTGTGCATGCCGTGGAAAAATTCTGGCAATACTTTGTTGGTTCTAAGGTAGTGGTATACTCGGATCACTCCGCCTTGAGACAATTGTTGGTGAAAAAAGATGCAAAGCCAAGGCTCTTGAGGTGGGTTCTATTACTTCAAGAGTTTGACTTGGAGATTAGAGTCAAGGCGGGGTCGGAAAATGTTGTTGCCGACCACCTATCTAGGTTGACACCGAAGATCATGGGCTGAAGGATGAGAGTGGCCCGATCAATGAGTGGCTTAGAGAAGATAGTTTGATGATGATTAGTGGTAA
The DNA here is from genome assembly GCA_022085475.1 of Heliosperma pusillum. NCBI lineage: Eukaryota > Viridiplantae > Streptophyta > Magnoliopsida > Caryophyllales > Caryophyllaceae > Heliosperma > Heliosperma pusillum. Next base: position 1,491 of record JAIUZE010066125.1, read on the forward strand.
ATCAACATGGTTTGCGGACTTGGCAAATTTTATTGTGAGCGGGTTCATTCCGGAGGAGTTGGATGCTAGAGCTAGAAGGAAGTTGAAGCATGACTCAAAACGCTACTTTTGGAATGACCCACATCTTTTTCGCAAGTGTGGTGATGGCATGTTTAGAAGATGTGTTCCTAGGGAAGAGGGAATGGAAATAGTCGATCGGATTCACAATTCGGCCTATGGGGGCCACCTTGGTACATCTCGCACCATTGCAAAGGTGTTACAAGGTGGTTTCTTTTGGCCATCGATGTTCAAAGATATCCATTATTTTGTCAAATCTTGTGATCGATGTCAACGAACGGGGAACATAAGCCAAAGAAATGAGATGCCCCTTCACAATATTCTTGAGATCGAGCTTTTCGATTGTTGGGGAGTTGACTTCATGGGACCATTCCCAAACTCTTGTGGAAATGAGTACATTTTAGTTGCGGTGGACTATGTGTCTAAGTGGATTGAAGTCGTGGCTACCCCAAAAAATGATGCTAAGGTTGTTATCAAGCTCTTCAAAAACACTATTTTTCCTAGATTTGGGACCCCGAGAGTGGTGATTAGTGACGGGGGTTCGCACTTTAGGAAGAGCACTTTCAAGATCTTGCTTTCTTCTCATGGTGTCACTCACAAGATCGCTCTTGCCTACCACCCTCAAACAAGTGGGCAAGTAGAAGTCTCAAACCATCAAATAAAAGCCGTCTTGGAGAAGACCACAAGCAAAAGTAGGAAGGATTGGTCCCAAAAGCTCCCCGATGTGCTATGGGCCCTTCGCACCGCCTTCAAAACTCCCCTCGGCACAACTCCCTACAAGCTTGTCTATGGCAAGGCTTGTCATTTGCCAATCGAGTTGGAGCATAAGGCATGGTGGGCCTTAAAGGAAAGGAACTTTGACATCGACATGGCCGGAGAGCGACGTTTTCTCCAAATGAGTGAACTTGAAGAGCTAAGACTTGATGCCTACGAGAGCTCAAAGATTTACAAAGAGCAAACGAAGAAATGGCATGACGCCAAATTGGTTGATAAAGATATAAAAGTGGGTGATCAAGTCTTACTCTATAATTCTAGGGTCAAATTGTTTCCGGGGAAGCTACGGTCGAGATGGTCGAGGCCCTTTAAAGTTATTGACATATCACCTCATGGAGCATTCGAACTTTGGAGTGAAGAGAGTGGCAATTTCAAAGTAAATGGCCATAGAGTGAAGAGATACTTTGATGGAGATGAGAAAGGAACAGTGGAAGTACTCTTTCTTGGGGATCCACTTCCCGAGGAAGAGTCTTATTTGTAAGTTCTTATGCTTTGTTAGGTTTGGTGGAGTTCCTCAACAACCACCGATTTTTTGTATATAGCATGCATTTTAGGAGTAGTTGTGAAGATTTGAGATTGTGTACTCGGGTATCTAGATCTTGGGAGAAGTCTTTGCTAGGATTGAAACAATTGTAGTCGGGTTTGGTTCGAAACCGTGTCATTGGGGAAGTGTTGATTGAGTCGAGATTGTTGGTGACTTAGGGAATTTTTATTGTGAACTTGAAGGCGAGAAAAGAGGGAAGAGCGCTCCAGGCCGGGTACCCGGCAGCCGGTGTGCCCACCGGCCCAGAGCACTCCAGTAGCCAAATTTTGCAAAGTGGAAAATAGAAGAGCAGGTGTTCCAGGCCGGGCAACCGGCGGCCGGAGTGCCGACCGGCCTGGAGCACGTCAGTATGAAGGTTTCAAAAGTGGAATTATTGTCTTGTGTTCCAGGCCGGGTAGCCGGCGGCCGGTAAGTCGACCGGCCTGGAGCACGCAATCACTGAAAATTTGAAGTTGGGAATTTTTGAACTGCGTTCCTGGCCGGTCGACCGGCGGCCGGTGGCTATGCTGGCTGGGAACGCCTGAACACAAGAAAAACTCAAAGGCCAAAAATCAAAAAATTTCCTCTTGGGTTCCAGGCCGGGCACCCGGCGGCCGGTGCCTAGCCCGGCCCAGAACACGGCAGTAGCCTGATAAGTGATATTTTGTATTGATTTATCCCCCGTTTTAGCTCGATTTCTATACGATTTATGCACTTTGTTAAGTGATTAACGAGCTAATATTGTTATTCTAGTTGTTTTGCGTGTTTTGACTCGTTTTATAGGAAATGAAGCGGTTTTGCTATATTTTCCTACTTTATGGAGCAAAGACACTAGGATACAAGTTTTTAAGGAATTGATGATAGCCAGTTCACGATTTGATTACGATTCCGCTACATCTTTCCTCGAATGGACTCAATTTGGATTTTGGCTTTGAACTTTAAAAGGAAACCTCAACCCAAGTCAAGAAAAGATCAGCCCAAGCCCAATTCCGTAGTGCATTGACCAAAGACTAAGGCATAGGATTCCGTGCCTAAGATGAAAAGACGGAAAATTCCAATTACACAAAAACCCGATCGGATTGCATAATACCCGATCGGGTATTTCTGCAAGAAGACGTTACTTGGCTCTTCTTCAATCCGAGCTTAAATGGGTGGTTTAATGCTTTGACTAGGGTACGAATTTGCACGAAGGATCAGCAGCCATGCAGCCTTATAAAAGCCAATGATCATCCAATCTTACAATAATCAACTTTTACAATAATCCAATTATCTACTATCATCATATACATTTTCATATCATCTTTAGCACATTTTCTTACAAGTTTTTATAGTTTTCTTAGTATTTCTCTAGTGTTTACTTAGCTTTTGTTTTTGGATATTTGTTCTTACTTTCACTCTTATATACTCATATTCCATATCGGTAATTCTCTAATCTTAATTTACTTATGCAAATTTAGTCATCATGAATTATAATCTCACTAGTATCATTTTCATAATATTGTTGTTATTAGGAAATCAATCTAAAATTAATCTAGTAAAAACCAAAGTATTGTTTAGCATGTCACCTTATAATTTACCTAATCAAATAATCCTAAAAATTGTTATTAGAATCATTGTTAATATAATCACCATAATCACTTTAGTATTTATATTTCATAGTTTAATTTCGTACATCTTTTTCTTGCTAATTTACTTAATCACATAATCATATAAATTAGATTAATTCTAATATTGTAAAATTATCATTGTGTAAATAAAATAAATAGAGTTGTAGTATTGAAATGATTTACGAGTTAAATGAATTAAAAGAAGAGTAGTTACCAATTGAACCATCTAAATTGTTTCTTCCTTTGGTCGTGTCAAATTCTATAACTATGTTTAGTGGCCATAAACAATTGTTTGTATTAGTCATTTCTATCTTTATAACGAGAGTTGGGATAGGAATTAGGACTATCAATAGGGGTTTAGTGACTTAACCATGCTGAAAGGACGTTAGGACCCACTAAAAGGTCGGTACGAATCCGGAAGGAATATAGCGCTACAAGGCCTAGACAACCATAGTAATTCTAATATTGGTATCTATGAGACTTTTAATTAATTTTACATGTATTTCTCTTTCACTATATCAACTTGATTAGTTAGTTTACTTTACCGTTTTAGATAGTTTATTTTATTGTTGCTTAGTTAGTTTACTTTATCTTCATTTTTATTCTTAGATAGTTTACTTTATTATTATTGTCTTGTTTATTAGTTTAGTTAGTTAGACTTTCAATATTGTTATTTAAATATCGTCTTTAGATAGAATTTAGTTGTTAATATTCAGATCAGAGGGTTTCCCCGATCGGGTACGTAACAACCCGATCGGGTAAGTCTCCTGTTCTGGGTTTTTTGTTTTGCAATTTACATATTTGTCATTTACATATCGTCATTTACATATTTGTCATTTTATTTCATGTTAATAGTTTAGACAACCATCTCAAGTGACTCGAATCTAAATGAAAACCAATCCATAGCAATTCATAAGTAACACGTACTCCCTGAGGATCGACACCCTACTTCCCTAATTACATTCCTTATGTTGTTAGCCTAAGTGCGGGTAATTATTTTTGTTTCGGGACCGCGACAGAACCGACCAAATTTTGGCGCCGTTGCCGGGGAGCACGGTTTTGTTTATTTGTGAATTGTTGGTTTTTATTTACCATATCTACCATTTCTAGGTGCAATCGTACCTAAAATTGTTACTAACTTTCTCTTTTGTGTTTTTCTTGTAGGTTGATAAAATGGTGCTAACTAGAGAAGATCCAAGGTACCGGGTTTTTGAGCTTGCCAGTGGGATCCTAAGGGTCCATTTGACTTTGATTGCTCTCATCGAGGGTAACCAATTTAGAGGAAAACCAAACGAAAACCCGTCACACCATCTTCAAACCTTTTGTGAGTTTTGTCAAAACATTGTGAGGGAGGGAATCACCCAAAATGAAATTAGAGAAACACTTTTTCCTTTATCACTAAAGGGAGAAGCAAAATGGTGGTTCACCCATCGCTTAAAGGAAGCCACAAGACCTATGCAGTGGGAAGAGATTGTCGTCGCTTTTCACCGTAGGTTTAGAACCAATTTGTCAAACCTATCAACTAAATCACAAAATGAAAGAGGGGAAGGTTCACAAACCAATGGGGGAGAGCGAAAGAAGAGTCGAGTGGAAACTTCAAATGAAGTTGACACTACCATTTCCTTAGCTTGTCCTAGTCAATCCAACGAAACCACCCCAAAAAGTACCCTATATCGCCCAAAAGCTTTCAACCCATTTACCTCAATAACAACACCATGTGAACTTTGTGGTGGGATAGGGCATGTACCTCAACGATGTGGGAACAAACTCACACCCTTAAACCCTTTTCACCCACAAGTTCATCAAACCCAATTTACTCATACACCACAATACCCCACCTTTTCAAAATGGTCTAATAGATGTCAAGTTAAGGGAGATAACCCAAACCCAACATAACATGAGCTATTACTTCCTTTCTAGCCTAAACTCACTCAAATCAGCCATTTTATCTCTACAAAAGAGAGTGGAGGAGTTGACCCCATCGAGTTCTAGTCATAATACCCAAGAGAGAGACGTGCCATCAATTGTCACAATTGACATGATTAGTGACAAACCTTGTGATCACCCTCTTGGGAATGGAAAGAGTAAGGAGACAATTTATAGGTTACCCCATGAACTTAGCAACAATCCAACACTATCCAAACCAACCAAAGCCCCTACACATGAGGAGACATCTCGTCTCGAAGCTTTGATCATGTCAATGATAAAAGCACAAGGGAAATTGGAAGAAAGGATTGAAGAGGCAACTTTGGCAACAAACGAAGCTTTTTCAAAGTTAGAAGCAAGGATTGGCAAGATATCTAAGGAAAAAGAAGCAACCAAGGATAATCACAAGGAACCTAACCTTGAAGAAGGGAAGATCCTCATTCCCTCCAAACTTAAAGATCCAGGTTGTTTCAACATTTCTTTCACAATGTGTTTTCATAAGGTAAGAGGTGCATTGTGTGACTTAGGAGCTTCAATTAGCATCATGCCTTTTGATATCTATCATGAACATTTCCCCATACAAATGAAATTCACTAGTACTAGCCTCCAACTTGCCGATGGATCTATACATACTTCGGCAGGAATTGTGGAAGATGTCCCAATACGGATTGGGTACTTCCTCATCCCCGTCGATTTTTATGTAATATTTTCAAAGGGAGAAAGGGATGACCATATCATATTAGAGAGACCCTTCCTAAATACGGTTGGAGCTTGTATTGATGTGAAGGGAGAAAAGATCACATTTGAAATAGATGGATCGAGTGTCGGGGATGTGTTGAGTGTTGGAGATGGCGACCTAGAGGCTTTCAAAGCTGCGGAAGCATGAAGAATGAGAATGCCATGGGTGTTGGCAAAAAGGTAAATGTGGAAACTCAAGGACGAATCCAGCTACTAGGAGCTAAAATCCCTTCATGAGGCTTAAGGGGGGATAGAACAACAAAGTCTAGCATGACTCAAAAATGCGCTGGTCGGGAGGCAACCCGTCTTTTTCTTTTCTTTTTCTTTATGCATTTTCTCTTTACTTATTAGACAATGATTTTATTTTGGACTATTTTATTTGGACTCTATTTTTGGATTTTATGTTGTAATAGTTAGGAACACTTTCTTCGTTTTACTTGTTATTATGCATATTTCGTCAATAGATTTTCGTACTTAGAATCGGAGGACCTATTGAGACAAGACGAAGCTATCCTTGGCACAAGTTGTCAAGATTACTAAGGTTAGTAAATATGTTCAAGGACATAGCCAAAAGATAAGAGCAAGTGGCAAAGAAAAAAGACACAAAATCCGGATCAGCAACTTTACCCGATCGGATCCATGTCTACCCGATCGGGTAAATGGTCTGTTTCGTGTTTTACTCTATTTTCTTCTATAAAACCCATTTGCTACCCTTTTGCTTGCTACCTTATACCCGTGTTCTTCAATCTCAAAGCTAAAATTTTCTCAAAACCCTCAATTCTTAGTCTATTCTTGCAAAATTTGTTCCTATAGTTCATCAAGGGCAACTACTAAACATCATCAAGTAAGTTATTTCTACTTTAGTTACTTCAATCTCTCTATATTTTTCAGAAATCCAACATGAACAAACCCTAACTCCAATTTGGGGGTTCTTGATTTTGATTGCAAAACTTGTTTAAATTGGATTTCTAATGATTCTTACATGCTATAGAGTGAATTTTAGTGATTAATTAGGATGATTACTTTGATTTGGATGTTCATTTGCTAATTAGGATACTCATCTTTACTTTATGCTAAGAGCTTTTGTTTAAGTGATAGTATGATGCTTGAATTCATGCCTTATACTATGAACTTATGATCTTATTATGATAAATTAGCATTGGTACCTTAGGTAGTAGTCAAACTCATGATTCAATTATATGTTGCTCACCTAATTAACATATTGCTATGCTTATAACATCCATTTGTGCTTAAAAGATAGCATGACAATGTTTTACTAAGGTCACTATACTTGAATTTGTGCTTAAAACTTAGTATTATAACACTTATGCTATCCACTTGTGTTTACAAATGAAGTGTTTTAATACTAGTTATTTGTAGAAAATGGCACCTACACTAAGGAAATCAAAGAGGGCAAGAACCTCCACTCAAGGAGAGAGTAGTAGAGCACAAGAGGAAGATATTGAAATGCTTGAAGCTAATGAACAACCCGAAAGTCGAGGGAATGCTATGCATGATCCTAGCTTCCCGGATGTAGAGTTTAGCTCACATGAGCAATGGCAAAAATGGTGCGTTCTTAAAAGCAAAGGTATGAGGGCTACCAAGTTCCTCAATGTTTCTTCTTTAAGGCATATGAAACTTCTTGAGCATGTTAAGGTGTTATTTAGGGGTCTAAGTATGACTGCTAGCATGAATTTTAGCTATGAGACCTACCCCCAATTAACCCTTGAATTTTTGAGCTCATTCGAATTGCATCGGTCTAGAAATAGAAACACTATGCCTCAAGTTCGGTTTCGCTTGTTTAATGATGATTATAGTATGAACTTGGAGAACTTTGCTAGTTATTTTGGTCTCACCACTGAAAACATTGTTCCCTCACCTCCGGAAGGCTTTGATGTTAGCCTGCTTTGGAGTGCTATTTCGACTTACCCTGTCTCTCGTTGGGACCATGTCCCACACCAACATATACATCATCTCGCCATTAGAATCTGGCAAAGATTCATGGGATGGACCTTTTTGGGTCGTGTTGAACCTCATTTGGTAAGACGAGTAGAGTTAGAAATGTTAGGAGGATTTTTGAATGTGGATGGTGATGAACCGTGGTCTGTTAGTGTACCGTATCATTTTGCTATTCAGTTGACCAAAGCTATTAATCCTAAGAACACAGCCATTGTCTATGGAGGTCTTATTACTCACCTAGCTATGAGAGTTTGTGGCTTTAACCAAGCCACCACCGACCTTCGGGCATTGACTACACCTCCCACCGAGATGGGAAATAGGTTGGATTATGCTTATTTTGTTCAGCTCAACTGGTTTCGTGCTTCTCACCCCCATATGATTTGGAGGATTGCTGGCCGTGATTCGGTCAAGTTGACCGCCGAGGTAGAGCAAATTCCATTTCTTCAGCAGCGTCCTCAACTTCAAGAGGGTGAGGCTATCTTACCCCGACCTACCTACTACATTCCTGTTGGGGATATTACTCCCATTGACCCCCATGTTCAGCTTAGATCCAGCCGCCCTGAGGTTGGATCATCCTCTCAATCGACCCATGCTGCAGGCGATGTGACCGCCATGTTTGAAGCTTTAACATTGTCCGTCAATAGAATTCAGTCCGACCAACAGCTTGCTTTGCACCCCATATATGACCACTTTGCTAGGCAAGGTGTGATTAGACCCGAGGGCCCACACCCGTCTTTTTATACTTGGCCCGAAGAGAGGTATGGTGCTTAGAGTAGGCGGTGGGCTATGCCGTGCCGGCCCGCGCCCCGGCCCGTCGTGCCAGCCCCAAATTTTGGCCCGGTCCGTCGATCCACTGGGTCGTGTCGTGCCGGCCCGACCACCTCTACCCGCTGCCGCAGCCCGACCATTGGCCCGGGAAAATTGGGCCCGTGCCGTGCCTGGCCCGTGGGCTCGGTCGTGCCTAACTCGGGCCGGCCCAATGTAATTTTTTTTTTTTAAAAAAAAATTAATTTTTTAATAAATACATTATGAATAATGAATAAGAAATATTAATAATGATTTAAAAATATATAATTTATTAGTTACTTGATTAATAATGTATAATCAACTAAATATTAATGTAATTAATTATAAATATTAACGTAATTAATTATAAATTCGAATGAGACCCCGTGCTTGGGCCGTGCCGCCGTGTCAGGCCCGTCGTGCCTATCTCGGGCCGTGCCACCCCGTGCCCGTGTCGGGCCGTGCCTTGGCACGGGGATTTCTCTATTAGCCGCGTCGTGGCCCGCCTCCCTACCCGTCGTGCCGGACCCGTGCCGGCCCGAACTTTTGCTCGGGCTCGTGCCGTGTTGGGCCGGATTTGTGCCGGACCCGTGCCGCCCGTCGTTCATTTGGCCCGACTGCCAACTCTAATAGTGCTGCTTATGGTGCAGGTGTGTCGCGAACCGGACCTGATTATTGTGGAACCGATTATGGCGTCGAGAGGTTTAGAGGGTACGGAGGTGATTTTCCTGATCACCAGGTGGAAGAGTATCAGACCTTTGGAGCCAGCAACCCAACCGGGATCTTTCCTTCTCGTGGTAGTTATCATTCTGCAGATGATACCCACTATGTAGATGCTTCTGGATCCGCACCCGAGCCCCCTCCTTCTGAGAGGAGAGGCCGTGGCTGGTGGCCTTTGTGATTTGATGATGAGCTCCCCTTGTTCATACTAGCTTGGGGGAGGCTAACCATTTTGTAAGAATTTTATTTCTTTTCTTTATTTTTCACATTTTTAGTTTTCTTTTTAAGCCCCTTTTCCCATTAGAATTTCATATCGTTTCCCTGTTCCATGTGCTATTAGCCGTTTCTCGGTTTGTTTCTGTTATAATTGCATGCACATTGAGGACAATGTGAAGTTTTAGCTTGGGGGAGGATTTGCATTTAGGAACTGCATTTAGGATTGCATTTAGATTTTTAGTTTTCTTTTTAGTTTATTTTCTTTTAGTTTTCTTAATTTCTTTTTAGTTTTTATAGGAAAAAATCAAAAAAAATCAAAAAGAAAAGATCGTTTCCATCTTACATTTCTCATTTTATAGTTTTTATAAGCTGATGTTTCGTTTTATTATGAGGAATTATGCATTCATGGGGATGTCTTGTACAAAGTAGGTAGGAAATTGCATTTGGACTTAATTAAGCTTGATCTTGACTTTGGCAAGCTACTCATATTGTAAGGTAGAGCCTCCAGTGGTCGGTACATCTGAACCCGATCCCAGTTTAGGAGTGAGTAGTTTCTCCTTATAGTCTGTGTTACATCAAAACGCATAAGTATAGTTTTTATTCCATTTTCTATAAGTATTACTGTCATGATCTACATTTTGAAGCCATTCAATCTCTTGTTCACCTTTCACAATAAACACCCTTCTTTCTAGCTACATTATAAATTTTGCCTACCCTTGTCGAGCTAGTAACCAACTATATGTGTAGGGGTGTTCTGTGCTTTTGCGATGTTCTGATAATGCCACCATTTGGTGAGATCTTGTCTCGGGATTACTGATTCCCGGGTTTTGGTGTAAAAGAGAAGAAAACAAAAAAAAAGAGCTTTGAAAAATTATGGAGAAAGAAAAATGAAAAATGAAATTGAAAGCTCAAAAGAAAAAAAGAAGGAAAAAAAAAAAAAAAAAGAGGAAAAACGCTTCCATGAAATGAAAAGAAAGAAAATTATGGGAAGTTGTATCTTGATTCTAATGTTTAATAAGCCAATATGCTGCTTTTGGCTTTGACTATTGTTGATGGGAATTGGTATGATTTGGATTGAGTATCCACTACACATTTGGTTATTACTAGCTTGACTTTAAGCTCCACATGACCAAATTCATTTGTCCACTTTCTTACCCAAATTTCCCAAGCCTCTTCTTTACTTTACTAGTGCTTCTTACATTATATTTTGATCATGATTAGTTTTACTTAATGATTTTGGATTGTCTACCATACTAGACTGCGGGCACATTCTTATAAGTTGTAGATATGTGAGTGTCACTTCAAATTTGAACCAATATTTCCTATTTTACAAAAAAATTGAGTGATGAGTGTACCGTGAGAGTCCATTGTCAAAAGATCATGCAAGAGCTGAAAAAGGTCCGAAGAATATTTTCTATGCTGCGCCGTTATGTAAATCTCAACCATGTTTCGCATTTTTCTTTCGCCCTTGTTGCTGTGGGTTTATGATTCATCTACTTGTAAGAGCTTACTTTTTGAGATTTGTATGATAGATTGATCATTGTTAGCTACCCTTGTCCTAGTTATGATTGTTATATTTGCTTGAGGACAAGCAAGGGTTTAGCTTGGGGGAGTTTGATAAGTGATATTTTGTACTGATTTATCCCCCGTTTTAGCTTGATTTCTATACGATTTATGCACTTTGTTAATTGATTAACGAGCTAATATTGCTATTCTAGTTGTTTTGCGTGTTTTGACTCGTTTTATAGGAGATGAAGCGGTTTTGCTATATTTTCCTACTTTATGGAGCAAAGACACTAGGATACGAGTTTTTCAAGGAATTGATGATAGCCAGTTTACGACTTGATTACGATTCCACTACATCTTTCCTCGAATGGACTCAATTTGGATTTTGGCTTTGAACTTTAAGAGGAAACCTCAACCCAAGTCAAGAAAAGATCAGCCCAAGCCCAATTCCGTAGTGCATTGACCAAAGACTAAGGCATAGGATTCCGTGCCTAAGATGAAAAGACGGAAAATTCCAATTACACAAAAACCCGATCGGATTGCTCAATACCCGATCGGGTATTTCTGCAAGAAGACATTACTTGGCTCTTTTTCAATCCGAGCTTAAATGGGTGGTTTAATGCTTTGACTAGGGTACAAATTTGCACGAAGGATCAGCAGCCATGCAGCCTTATAAAAGCCAATGATCATCCAAGCATCCAATAATCCAATTATCTACTATCATCATATACATTTTCATATCATCTTTAGCACATTTTCTTACAAGTTTTTATAGTTTTCTTAGTATTTCTCTAGTGTTTACTTAGCTTTTGTTTTTGGATATTTGTTCTTACTTTCACTCTTATATACTCATATTCCATATCGGTAATTCTCTAATCTTGATTTACTTATGCAATTTTAGTCATCATGAATTATAATCTCACTAGTATCATTTTCATAATATTGTTGTTATTAGGAAATCAAACTAAAATTAATCTAGTTAAAACCAAAGTATTGTTTAGCATGTCACCTTATAATTTACCTAATCAAATAATCCTAAAAATTGTCATTAGAATCATTGTTAACATAATCACCATAATCACTTTAGTATTTATATTTCATAGTTTAATTTCGTACATCTTTTTCTTGCTAATTTACTTAATCACATAATCATATAAATTAGATTAATTCTAATACTGTAAAATTATCATTGTGTAAATAAAATAAATAGAGTTGTAATATTTGAAATGATTTACGAGTCGAATGAATTAAAAGAAGAGTAGTTACCAATTGAACCATCTAAATTGTTTCTTCCTTTGGTCGTGTCAAATTCTATAACTTTGTTTAGTGGCCATAAGCAATTGTTTGTATTAGTCATTTCTATCTTTATAACGAGAGTTGGGATAGGAATTAGGACTATCGTTAGGGGTTTAGTGACTTAACCATGCTGAAAGGACGTTAGAACCCACTAAAAGGTCGGTACGAATCCGGAAGGAATATACCGTTACAAGGCCTAGACAATCATAAGTAATTCTAATATTGGTATCTATGAGACTTTTAATGAGTTTTACATGTATTTCTCTCTCATTATATCAACTTGATTAAATAGTTTATTTACCGTATTAGATAGTTAATGTAGTTGTTATCTACTTAGTTTACTTTATCGTCTTTCCATTCTCGTTCTTAGTTAGTTTACTTTATCGTCTTTTTATTTTACCGTTCTTAGATAGTTTACTTTACTATTATTGTCTTGTTTATTAGTTTAGTTAGTTAGACTTTCAATATTGTCATTTAAATATCGTCTTTAGATAGAATTTAGTTGTTAATATTCAGATCAGAGGGTTTCCCCGATCGGGTACGTGACAACCCGATCGGGTAAGTCTTCTGTTCTGGGTTTTTTGTTTTGCAATTTACATATTTTTCATTTACATATTGTCATTTATATATTTGTCATTTTATTTCATGTTAATAGTTTAGACAACCATCTCAAGTGACTCGAATCTAAATGAAAACCAATCCATAGCAATTCATAAGTAACACGTACTCCCTGAGGATCGACACCCTACTTCCCTAATTACATTCCTTATGTTGTTAGCTTAAGTGCGGGTAATTATTTTTGTTTCGGGACCGCGACAGAACCGACCATAGCCTCATTTAGTCCGTCCGCCTCTTCTTATTTCTTCACTTCTTCTTCATTTTTCCTTCTTTCTTTCTCCTTCTTCCTTCAAAAACCCCACAAAAACTTCACAAAAATCCCCACAAACTCCACCAATCCACCATTAAACCTCACTAATAACCCACTACACTCCATAAAAACTTCCCACAAATCAAAAACCTCAATTTTTTTTCCCAAATTTTCCCCAATTTCAATTGACTATCACAAAAACTCATCATGGCTCAACAACAAGCTAGGAAGAGAACTCGGGCCCAACTTGAGGCAGAATTGGAAGCACGACTCCAACAAGTAGTAGCGGGAATGGGTCCGGATGACGACTTTCCGGATGTCGTCTTCGTTAGCGAGATTGCATGAGGTAAGTTTCAATGTCTCAAGCGTCGTAACCTTCCTCATTCCCGTTTCATTTGTAGGAATTCTATGCGTAATTTCGGCCTTGATACCGTGACCCTAGAACTTTTCAAAGGTTTAGGGATGGGGGAACTTTACGGTCAACATTTACGTACTTACCCCCGTCTTACATGGGAGTTTTTGAGTTCTTTTAGTCATGAGAAAGACCGCAATACGGGCATGGTTAAGATGGTTTCTTTTCGCCTCCTCAATACTGCTTTTAACCTCCCCTTGGAAAAAATTTGTAAGGTTTTGGGTGTTAAATTTCACAAATCTTATAAGGTCCCGGAAAATTTTAATTTGAATGATGTGTGGACCGCAATTTCGGGGATGGAAGTTGAGAAGGGGGCTAAGAAGCCAGCAAACGCTTGTCACAATGCTTCTATTCGGACATGGCATCGATTTATGGGTTGGACCTTGTTTGTGAGAGAAGAGTGTCACAATTTCTGAGCCGATGAGCTCTCTATTTTGGCGGCTTATTTGTTTCAAAAGCCGAGTAAATTTGGGGTAAACATTGGTCACCACGTCGCTCTACACTTCCAAAATTTGTCTAATGATCCATTTAGCCCTACCGGTATCCATATTGGGGGAATTGTTACGAAGATAGCCGGTGCCCTTTGCAAAAATGCACTTGATGAGAGAAATTTGAGGTGTTTGAAGGGGAATTCTTTGTTGACGGAAGAGTATATAACGTCAAAGCTTGAGTGGGTTGTGAGGAGAGTTGAAGACGGGAAAATGTATTGGAGGGCCCGAGGGAGCAACTTCATTCCCCTACCGAACAGTGCGGCTATGAGAGTTGTTCCCGATAGTGAGCACTATCTCCTCCCCCTAGAGGAAGAGAACCCTCAGCAACCACTTGAAGATAAACCAGAAGAACAATTAGCTCCAATCACTGCTTTCAGGCGAGATCCCACTGCCCCCGTCACTACCTATAGAAGAGAACAACAAGGCCCCACTCCTACTACCATGCCTTATATATGTGAACCCCTCTTTTATGCATCAACAACAATGGCGTCCTTGGCCTCATTCGTCCCAACCCGAGGCATCCTCTTCCACCACACATAGCTACCCCCCTTTGGATCCTTCTTTGATTAAATTCATGGCCGATATGACTTTGGCCTCCGAGACGGCGGCTAGGGATCGAGAGACGGTGGCTAAGGAGAGATAGGAGCAAGCTAGGGAGAGAGCGTTTTTGTCTCAGAGGATGGATAGGATGTACTACGACTTGGCTCTTGGCCAATACCCTTCCTATGATAATTGGTGTAGGGAGGGGTATAGGGAGCCAACTAGCCCATATCCATCCTATTTCATGTGGCCCGAGGGTGGGTATGATCAGGGCTCAAGGGTGTTTGGGGACTTCAATGTCCATCATGATTACTATTCTTCGCCGGTTTTGGCTCAACCGGCAGTTGATGAGGAGGAGGTGGATCCCGAGACAGCGGCCTAGAATGCCGAGTGGTTTGATAGGATGGGTCCTAGGTTCGAGATTTTGGATGGTACCGGCTCTGGATCGGGAGCCGGGGGTGTAGATGAGTCATATGCAGCGGCCGGAAGTGGCCATTTTGATGCTACATCCACTGACTTTAGTGGATTCTCCTGAGACGGGACACCCTTGAGTATGATCCCTTAAATCCAAATCTTCATCATGTTTATATTTTTGTATGCATTTAGATACTTGTAATATATCCTAGTTTAGTTATCCATTTAGTTGCATTCATTTAGGCTTGCATTAGAATTTAATTTTGTAAAATATCGTCACATGTTAAGTCTTGCATCCATATAGTGTAGTTTGCATTGTATTTCTTTTGCACATTTAGACTAGAATCATGCATTTGCATTTTATTCGAAAACACCAAAAAAATTGAAAACTTTCCAAAATGCCAAAAACATGTTATTTGTTTTGAATTCACCCCCTCACACCATGTAAATACCTAAGTGTTGAGAGGGAATTCCCAAAAAAAAAGAGCGCCAAAAACTTGTTTTATTTTTCTTTTTTCTCCTCTTTTCATAATTGAGTCACTTACTCGAGGATGAGTAAGACTTAAGTGTGGGGAGGGTTTTATTTCTTTTGTATATATCGTTGATATTTGAAAAAAGTCGAAAAATGCCTAAAAATCGAAAAATTTGAAAATTTGAAAATTTTCCAAAAAAATATGTTTAAATTAGTTTGTATATAGTTTATTTTGTATATATTGCCGTGTGTTTCCTTTTATCTCCATCCATAGGTGCGCACCACATCATAAGAGGCGCGAAAAAGGGAAAATGAAGACGCTTTGGTGATATCTTTCCTATTCACTTCTCCCTTATCCCCTTTTCTTCTTACTTGAGGACGGGATGTGTTGATGACGATGTTGTGAATTTTGTTGATTGGCGTGTATGCCACT